>DF362049.1:16396-34246 GCA_000787875.1 Solanum virginianum
AGTAAGATATTCTTCATATATAGGAACCTTAGGAGGTTGGTGCATGACCGCTTGCACACTTGCTTGATTTTGCTTCAAAACCAAGTCTATACTTATGCGAAGTTGAGCAAGTTGCTCCATGATCTCTTCATTGACCTATGATTGCTCATTGTTGGTGTTGATTGCACAATAAGTCTTTATTGGACCTCGCTCTCCTTGAACCCGTGATCTATTGGTTTTAACCACTAGCTCCATCATAGCGGCTACCAATGCAAAAGGTTGGTCAAGAAACATGCCTCCTATGATTGTGTCAGCGCAAGCTTGACTATTCTCGTCAAGTGCCCGATAGAAAATCTCAACCAAGGCATCATCAATAATCTTGTGATAAGGGACCATTCTCAAGCATTTAGTAAATCTCCCCCATGTCGTGCTAATAGAATCACCCAACAATTGCTCAAAGTTGTTGAAGGATAATCCTCAAGCATTTGGTAAATCTCTCCCATGTTGAACTAATAGAGTCACCCGACAATTGGTCAAAATTATTTATTTGATCTTTGAGCTTTAGCTTCTTTGATCTTGGGAAATATCTTTCTAGAAACACTCTCTGAAGCTCTACCCAACTTGTTTTGTACCCGAAGAAAGCTCAAACAACCACATAGTTGCATTGTATGTCAGTGAAAATGGGAACACCATCAAACCTATGGCATCAAGAAAAAGATTCCCATTAGTGACAATGGAAACACTCGCAAATTGACGGTATGAAGAGAAAGATTTTGTGTCCTCGTGATACTCTTGCAGATAAAAACAACATTATGGAGATGACAATGGGGATCCTTTAAAGGTAGCCCTGTGAACAACCCACGATTTTGGAACATTTGAAGTAATCCACTTGACATCGAGATCTTAGCATCTGGCAGTAATGGAGGCAACACTACAATGCTAGTAATGTCCATGGCCATAAGGTTCAAACGATATTGGTCTCAACCATAAGCATTCTCGTTAAAATCCCTAAGTTGTGGCCTAACATCCCTCGGGGGTGGATTTTCTTCTCTTCTCATATCATCATTCATATTCATTTCATCCTCGACTGTGATATCATCATTCACCTGAGCCATTCTTCTAAAAAGTCGACAGATCTCCAAATTGATAAGAGCTAAGGGATTGCCTTGGCTCCTTGTGTTGGGAATATAACCTAGTACACTTGCAAGTAGAATCAAACAACAAAAACAAAAATTAAAGTAAAATATAAGAGACTTTATAAATTAACACTTGAACTAAATAATAGTTAAATCAAGTCAAAACCTAGCCATATTTCCCAGCAATGGTGCCATAATATTTTATGATATTCACGCTCCAATGAGAAAGCGGTCGCTGTCAGCAATTAATCAAACTGAAGGTTAGGGTCGAATCCACAGAGAATACGGGACTTGACTACAAGAATTCACTATCAATCATTTCGAGTATCTATAACTAAAGTCTCTAAATGGGGAGGGGTTTTTTGTGATTTAAGAACAAAAGGGACTTGACTACAAGAATTCACTATCAATCATTTCGAGTATCTATAACTAAAGTCTCTAAATGGGGAGGGTTTTTTTGTGATTTAAGAACAAAAGTAAAATAAATACTATACTACAACACGAGGAAACACTCAATTTTAGGGACAACTTGAGAATTGTATTCCCCATGGTTCGTCGACTCAATTACCCTATACAACATAACTACAATTGGAAATTTCTATGCAAGACGGTAACTTAAGTTCTTCCATCCTTCTTATAAAGTTTAAGGTTGAACTTCACTATACCGCTTGGTTGACAAACATGGTGTGCCAACTAACCATTACCTATTATCCTGGTCAACCTGCTCTTGGTCAGATTTGGTTGATTAGACGAGAACACATCAATCGAATTCTGTCATCTACTCCTTTTTTTCTATTAGTCACTACCTTGGTCGGGATTGTGATAATAGGCAGGGTTTGGTATTGGCCATCCCCAAACAACAATCATAATGAAGGAAAATAGACAATATATGCAAAACTCCAATCATAGAAATGTAATAAATCTAGGTCATCTCAAGTCAACTATCCATGGTTCCCACAACCCCAAGTTGTAGGTGCTTAGCTACTCATGGCTAAGGCAAAACGAACAAAGATGCAAATACAAGATATAGTTGAGAATTTTTTCCAAAGCAATGAAGAGTGATACACCACTAGTTGCAAACCACAAGCTTGATAGATTGAGAATGAATAAAAAGTAGGATTTGTACTCCCCAAAAGTGGGTTTTCCAAGAGAAAATGAAAATTTATACTAAAACCCTAAAATATTCAAGAAAGAATATTCAAAGGCAATATTCAATGTTCCAATTCTAGGATCCTCTAAAATAAACACTAACATAAAGTATATATAGTAGTTACAAATTTAACCCTAAAAATTATACAAAAAAGATAGTTGGCAGCAGGTATGTTTCATAGGTACGACTCGTAAGGTGACTAATGAGTCGTAATTGGGGTCTCGTATTAGGTACTTGGCATTTTGAACTTGACTGTTATGATCCACTGGTATGAGTCGTTGCTTGAGATACGACTTGTATGCTCTTTCCGTAGTCTACGCCTTTAGTTTTTTGGTCTAAAATTTTGGCTCTCTGTTTCTTGCTACAAGTCCACCTATACGAGGCATATTGAGAGCTACAACTCGTAGGATGGCCTCATAAGGCTGACCTCTACTTAGCAGATTTCTAATTTTTGCTCTTTGTTTCTGGCTACAAGATCACCCTACGACTCATAGTTTGAGCTACGACTCGTAGGTGAGCTCGTATATTCTGCACTTCAGCAAAATCTGTAATTTTTCTCCAAAATCATGCTAACCTATCCTTTCCTGCAACAACAACACAAAAACACATAAAACCCATAAAAAGTCGCATTAACAACTCACAAAATACCTTGTTTTAGGCATCAAATGTGTTGTATTTTGACAGCACATCATCTTCCAAGAGGGTATTACCTAGTGATGGTGGGTTTTTTTACATCAATATTTCTCACATGTCTTCACTTTTTAGTTGCATGATTTTGAACTAACATTACACACCCACCAAATATTTGATAAATTATCTTGTTTATGATTCTTGAGTTATTGATGGTCTATTGCATGGTTTACAAGTCAAGTGACTTCATGATATTTGTGGGTTACAAAGTATGTTTTGAAATCATGAAATTATCTATGGTTTTATGAGTTTAGGTTGTTTATGAATTATTGAATTCTTATGTGAAGGTTTATGTTAAAGCCTACTAAATGGGTTATGAACTATGTGGTATGCCTCATCCTCGAGTACAAGGCCAATTCCTATACATAAAGGGGTTATGAATTATGTTTTGTGCCTCACCCTCATATATGAATCAATGTTACTTACTATCTTATTCTCCCATGAAGGGGTTATTAACTATATGGTATGCCTCACCCTCATGTATGATTTGACACTTCGTATTATATTATGTGTGCATGTAGGGGTTATGAACTATGGCATCCCTCTACCCTCATGTACTAACCATTACCTACTAGAAGGGGTTATGACCTATGTTATAGTACTCACCCTCTAGTATAAGGTATTTGGATGGTCTAATCATGTCACCTTATTGTATTGAACAAGCTATGTAAGAATGATTATTTTCGAGCATGTTTTACCTCAAGCATCGTTCATGCATGTCATATTAATATCTTACTTATCCTTTGCTTATAATTATGTATTTTGATCATGTTACCTATCATTTGTTGCATTAAATTCTACATACTTAGTACATTCAAATGTACTAACATATACTCTATGCCTACATGATATTACCGTGTAGGGACCGGAGCTCTATTTGACTATACTCCTCCATGTGGCTAGTTTGACATCTTGAAGATAAGCTTGGTGAGTCCTCAAGTTCGAGGACACTATCTACTTCCTCTTGTTATTTCTAAAACTTCTTTATAGTGATATTTTACAATTATGAGGGTGAGCCCGAAAAGTGTCTTGGCCCTCGCTCTATTCTAAGTTTAGAGGTGTTGTTGGAATATTGCGACGTATCTATGCTATGAGCTTGACCCCTTATGTTTTATGATATCAAAGGATTCTCTTAGTCCTTTTATCCCCATTTTGACTCTCTTGTTGTTTAATTGCTTCCACGACCAAGGATGTGTGTATGATATGCTAAGTGGCTTGCTTGGGGTCCCTTCTGGTTCCCCATTCGCCATGTCACGTTTAGGCCCTAGATCCTAGTCATGACAAAGATGGTATCAGAGCATAAGGTTGCTAATAGTCCTCGAAATCCAACATACCGCGTGGAATAAAGTTTTATTCATGGTTGTGAAGCGCGCCACAACTATGAATGGGAGGCTATGAGGCATTTTAGAAAATGTTTCACTTCTTTATGGTCTATATTGTGCCTTAGTTGTAAGGTAAGGCTTATTCCCCTCAATGAATGTTCTTTACTCTTCTAGTTGTTGATCATGCAGTTATAAAGAGGAAGAACAAGGAGGGCTCATGCACATGTGGGATAACCAGCTTACCCCACTCCTCAAGGTCCTCAAATGGAGGGGCTACCGAAGTTGAATTCTGGAATGCTATCACCCTGTTGGCCCATGTGATGGCTAACCAAATCAACCAAGGGGCACAAGCCCCTCATGCTATCACTCCGGCCTCAAGGGTAAGGGACTTCACTAGAATGAATCCATCGAAGTTCCATGTGTCTAAGGTGGATGAAGATCCCTAAGAGTTTCTTGATGAGGTGTAGAAGGTGTTGAGTATCATGGGGATGACTTTGGAGGAAAAGGCAGAGTTGGCGGTCTACCAAATCAAAGAGGTGGCTTAAATTTGGTTTGTGCCATGGAAAATAGAGAGGGAAAACCATGATGTTATTCCTTGGGAGGAGTTTAAGGCGGCATTTGTCAACCGATTCTTCCCTCTTGAGCCAAGGGATGCCAAAATGATGGAATTCATGAATTTGAAGCAAGGGTCGATGAGTATGAGAGAGTATGTCCTCAACTTCAACCAACTCTCTAAATATGCTCCACAATTGGTTGTCGATCCGAGGTCTCGAATGAACAAGTTTGTGATGGGGGTATCCTATTTGGTACTCATAGTTTGAGCTATCGAATGAACAAGTTTGTGATGGGGGTATCCTATTTGGTGAATGAGGAGGTCGTGTCACTATATTGATAAGTGATATGGATTTGTCCCGCCTCATGACCTATGCCAAACAACTTGAGGGAGAAAAACTTAGGAAGAAGAGAAGTGGAGAGTCCAAGAGGGCTTAGTTTGAGGATGACCAGTTCCAACAAGGTATCAAGTTTCAAAGGCAAGGGTATTCTAGTGCTCCAAACAAGAGGCTTGCTATAGATGGAATGGAAAACCCAAGGTTCCAAGGTGGCAATAGTGGGATGTGTTTTCCAAAATGCCTAAAATGTGAAAAGCATCATTATGGCAAATGCTTAAAGAATTCAAGTGTGTGTTATGGGTGTGGAAGAGTAGGTCATAAGCTTGTTGATTACCCTTATGTTCGAAACAAGGTCAAGGAGGTCATCCTCAAGGTCAAGGTGGTCATATTGCTCAGGAGGCAAAGGGCAGATGAGGCGTTCGATGTTGCTACCAATACATTAAAGTTTCCTTTGATCTTGATGTGTATGCATTAGTAGGTTGGGGTGTCATTATTCCTTTTGTTGCTAGTTCACTTCATGTGTGTTCCGAATTATTATGTGGACTTTTTGGTGTCTACCCCATTGGTGAGTCTATTGTTGCTAGAAAGGTCTATGAAAATTGTTTCGTAGTCATGTTGCATTTAGGTCTTGACTTATGATTTTGTTGGATTAGATGTGGTGGATTTTGATGTCATTCTTGGGATGGATTGATTACATGCATATTGTGTCTCCATTGGTTGTACATTCTTGGGATGGATTGATATTTGACAATTATGAGGTTGAGCCCGAAAAGTGTCTTGGTCCCCACTCTATTCTAAGTTTAGAGGTGTTGTTTGAATATTACGACGTATCTATGCTATGAGCTTGACTCCTTATGTTTTATGATATCAAAGGATTTCCTTAGTCCCTTTATCCCCATTTTGACTCTCTTGTTGTTGTTTAATTGCTTTCGAGATCAAGGATGTGTGTATAAAATGCTAAGAGGCTTCTTTGGGGTCCCTTCGGGTTCCCTATTCGTCGTGTCACGTCTAGGCTCTAGGTCCAAGTCGTGACAATGCTAGTCAAAGCACTAAGGTGGCGATGAATTTGAAGCTAATGATGGCGATGACTCAAAAGAGTGAACCATGATTGTGTGTCTTCATAGTAATATTAAACATAACTTTCTCATTAACTTTTTTTATGAATGTGTTTGATTAGTTTTTGCACTTAAATGAAAGATAACAATGTTATGTTAACAAAAGTGAAGCACCCACTACATTCGAATCATGGATCTGCCACTGTTAAAATATACAGTTTAAAAGAAAGACTTTATTTATCATTTTCTGTTTGTTTCATCCTAAATCTAATATTTGTATCACTTAAAATTATTGATTAGGGTGATACAGCAAAATCATTAGTCGAAACAGTTGAAAAAAATGAGTTATTACGAATAATATTGTAAGATCACAGTTTAAGCAGCTAAAAAATAATTAATAGAAATGATAAAGTAAAATCAATTAGTTGAATCAAACGCATCAATTAATCAAAAGTTGTCTTAAGTAAGCAATTGAAGCAAACATGCCAACCATGAGTTGTTTGCTCTTTTGTTGCTTATAAGTAATAGAAAAATCTGCCCTTTTTATGTATAATAATAATTGAGATAAGTGTCAAAAATACCCCTAAACTATCCTTTTTTTTTAGTTTCATACCTAAACTATCATTTATTAATTTGAGAAACACACATCTTTCTTTTATTTCACTCTCACCATGGTGTGTGTTTTACACTCTCCCTTTTATTTTACTCCCTCCATCCCATTTTATGTGGCACCTTTTGACTTGGCACGGTATTTAAGAAAAAAAGTAAGACTTTTGAAACTTGTTGTCTAAAATCATTCTGAGATATTCGTATGGTTGAGAATCATTTCATTAAGGGTAAAAGAGGAATTTTAAAGTTAAATTATTTCCAATTAAAGTAAGGTAATATTCTTTTTAGAACTGATCAAAAAAGAAAGGGTATCACATAAAATGGGACAGAGAGAGTAATATTTTAAAGTTAAATATTAAAGTATTATTATTTTAAAAAAATTATAAAATAAAATATAAAAAATATTTTCTTACCCACTCCACCAATTCCTCTCCCGCAAACCCCCCCTAAACCAACCAAGATTTTAGTTTTTTTAAATATATACATACATGCATACATACATACATATTATGTATGTATGTATATGTATGTATGTATGTGTGTGTATATATATATATATATTTGTAATTTAAAAAAGAAAAAACTCTTACTTCATCTCCCCCTCCCTCTTAAATAATAATTTAAAATATTACTTTAACTTTTTTCGGACAAATATTTCTACCCTATCCACCTAATCCTCCGCTTTCATTTTTTTCATTTTTAGAAAATTAATTTTTACTTGCCGCAAGATTTTTTTACAATAAATTTTTTATTTTTGTTATATGCGATACACAAGTAGAAAAATATTTTTCTAAAAATATGTATACATATCTATAAAAAAATAAAAAAAATAAAAAAAAAAAATAAATAAATTAGATCAGAGGGTTAGATGCAGGTGGATAGAATTTTATTTGTTTAAAAAATTTTAAATTTTTAAGGAAGAATTAAAAAATATATATAAACAAAGATAAAAATAAATTAGGTGCAGAGGGTAAGAGGGTGAGATAGAATTTTATTTATTTTAAAAAATAAAAATAATATCAATTTTTTAAGGAGTGTAGGAGGGAGTGAGAATTGATTTTTTTAAGTAAATATTTTATAAAAGAGATTTTAAAAAATAAAACAGCGGAGATTGTTATGGGTGGGGTTAGAGGAGGCACGTGGGGTGGGGTAGGTGGAGTAGGTGAAAATATTTTAAATCTTATTTTTTAAAATAATTATTTTTAAAAAATAATATTTTTTTGGAGAGTATTAATATTTTAATCTTGAACTTTTAATTAATATTCATAGTTTATTTAATTTTTGTCAAAGTGAAATATTTTATCCATGTGGAACGCCATGTGACAAGTTTTTCCCCATAAAAGAGAGTGTAATGCACACATCACTGAGGTGTGTTTCTTAAACTAACAAATGATAGTTTAGGTATGAAACTCAAATTTCCAATAGTTTAAGTATGAAACTCAAAAAAAAAGGGATAGTTTAGGTGGATTTTTCATACTTATCTCTTTATTTATTCCATGGGGATTTGACTTAGAACAAAAAGGACTTTGAGGCGGGGGCTTGGTGAATGAATCTCTAGTAGCAATATCTAGTTTCGTAACTATGTCGCCATCGTAAGTTATCTTAATTGACTTAGCTAGTGGATCCACATATAGCATATGATATGATGGCAAGCAATCTCTCCTTTTTTGTGTGTAAGAGTTACACTAGATTTCATGTTATAACTCGCATAGTCTTATTGTCAGTTAAGGTTGATATTCCACAAATGAGTATGTTTTCCTATGACTTAAGCTTTTTTAAAGTTTTCATTATGATTCTTAAATTGCATTGGTCATGCTCATGATTTATTATCATGATTTGCTTATCACATTGAAGTTCAAAAACAAGCTTAAAAAATCTTGAACTTAAGATTAAGCTCAAGAACAAATTCAAGCTTTAAGATCAAGATCAAGAATAAATTCAAAGTCCAAGATAAGAGCTCTTGAATTTACTCTTAAAAAGACGAATCAGAAAATTTATAGAAATTGTAACACTCACATACTTTAAATTAAATACTACAAATTATTTTAATATTTTTGTTCTTGATTATTATTTTCTGAAAGCAAATTTTATCGACAAAAATCACTATATACACCATTGAAGAAGACAAGAGAAACAAACAGCTAAATAGAAAATCAAATTTGAAAAAATAGTAAAGCAAAATAAAAATAAAGAATAATAAAAAGAGAAAGAAAATAGAGAATGCTTTAAATAAATAAAAGATATTCATTTGTTTTTTGTTAATCTCTCACTCTCCTTGAGTGAGCTTCAAATCTCTTCTAGGTGGCTATAAATAAGAAACAGGTAGCAATACTTTACCAATATAAAATTATTTAGGCCCTCCAAAATTTAAGTTGCTTTTTCAAAACACTAGTACTGGTTTAAGGTGGATTTTGTGTATACTATGATTTTTTTGCATGCAGTATCTAATAGTTGAGCAAAATCCTTCATACTTGCGTGATTATTGTAGGTAGAACTACTTGAGGTGAAGTGAGCAGTAGATAAAACAGATTTAAACAATACAATCCATGATCACGAGATGACCTAAATTTCGAGATACATAGTTTAGTAAGACACAATACATGCAGCTCCAGAATTCCAAAACAACACAACACTCTGACCACAAGAGTCGTAAAAGCACAAAGATGATCAAGGCAAATCCTTAGAGACCTAATCCAACTGTACGACCATCTCTTCGGCGAAGTCCAGCAGTGTATTGCTTCTCCAAGTCCACTTGGAGCTCCCTTTGCCTCTCTGCATCGTGGATGACTGGTTTGTTCTCTGTTGTCACGTCGCCTTTCACACCCTACAATTGGCCATAGGTACCAAGGCAACCTCAGACTCTAAAAATGTGTTAGTACATACGAGGAAAACTTTACTGAGATGACAAGTTAATAGGATTCAACACTGATGGCAACTATTACTTCTTACAATCTAAAGCAAATAAAAGGAATGGAAATTACCATGAGTTTGTTGAATTTTTCTTGTCGCTCGCGATCACCAAATAGTGATGTATCCCAACGATGAGTGGACTACATAATCAACCATCAATTGAACATACAAAGAGCAAGAGAGAGTGAATAACATTGAGCATTTGATAAAGAGAGACTACATGCAAAAAATTAACATTTGTTGATGCAACAGCCAAAGAAGGTTGTTACAGCCTATTGTCAACAAAAGGAATCAAATAAAACTT
This sequence comes from Solanum virginianum, assembly GCA_000787875.1. Taxonomy (NCBI): domain Eukaryota; kingdom Viridiplantae; phylum Streptophyta; class Magnoliopsida; order Solanales; family Solanaceae; genus Solanum; species Solanum virginianum. The sequence continues at coordinate 26,442 of DF362049.1, forward strand.
CAAGACGTGTATCCCCTGAAATGGAACTAATTTATCTAGATTATATAAGGTACAACTTATTTCATACTGTTGCCCCTGTAAGCTGACAGAGGTACCAAGTTCTACGGAGAGGTGAAGGTGCAGCAGGTTGACATGCAGAGTAATAATATGGGTATAACTTCCCACATCTGCAGGAACACAGAGAAGAAGAGAACATACAGGTAGAGCAAAATTACCTCTTCAGTATGAGTAGTTGTTTTCTTGTTTCCCCACAGCAGCTTCTTCTTTTGGTCAGTAGTCATGATACCCGTTCCAATAAGGTTTCTATTAACTATTATGTTGCAAAGGTTAAGTCAATAAGATAATATGAGTAGCATAATGAATTACTGAGAAACATAAGTATTCTGCAATAGTTCTTGAATAAAGCACATATATTCAAACCAACATCAGTATAGACCGCTCAATAAACGTATAACATACATAAAACCATATAGTACGGATGCTGCTTCCCATCTATGCCCCATGGTGCCTTGGCAAGCATCCAAGCACTACGCAATGGATGGCCTAGTGGTCATGGTTGTGCCAAGTGAAAATTGTCCTAGTGTCTGTGTCGCCATATCAGTAGCTCGTGCCAAGCACTTGTTAGCATAAAATACCCACAGTAGAAAACAGGCACCATCCATCCATTCCCACCCACAACCTGCACACTCACCAAAGATAAAGATAAGGGCGTGTTCTCTCCAAGAGCGTTGCATTGAACAACATGTGGGACACAAGTGTTGGTTGTATTAGAAAAGTAGCTACCGAGGTACTAAGGATATCGAGAGGGATCATTGGTGGACTCGAGGAAATAAGTGATGGAAGGGAGAAGTTCAAAGCAAAGTGAAAGCTAAAAAGGTTGCCTATACAAAGTGGTTGAAGTGTATGAATGAGGATGAAAAATGAAGACTTATGGATATCAGATGGCAAAGACCTTCATATGGTATTAATTGATCTTGAGAAGACCTATGACAAAGTTCCAAGGGATGATCTATAGAGGTATCTAGAGACGAAAGGTGTTCCAATGCTGTATAGCAGGGTGATTAAGGACATGTATGACAGAATCAAGACTCGGGTAAGAACGATGGAAAGAGACACAGTATTTTTCTATTGAGATAGGACTTCATCAAGGATTAATGTCGATTGCCTTGGTGATGGATGAGTTAACATGGTCTATTCAGTAAGAGGTTCCATGGCGTATGCCATTTGCGGATGACATAGTACTGATTGATGAGACCCGGGATAAAGTTAATCGTAGGTTGGAAATTTGGAAACATACTCTGAAATCCAAAGGGTTCAAATAGAGAAGGACAAAAAAAAAATACTTGAAGTTCAAATTCAGTGTTGTGAGGGATGAAGCAAACATCTAAGTGAGGTCAACCACTCAATTTTTTTATTTTTTTAAAACTGATAAATTAGTGAGGTCTACCACTCAATTTATTCCCAAGAGAGAAAGCTTTAAATATCTTGAGTCCATCATCCAGAGTAGTGGTGATATCGATGATGATGTCACACATCGTATTGGGGTAGCATGGATGAAATGGAGGCTTGCCTCTGGAGTATTCTGTAATAAGAAAGATACCACTTAAATTGAAAGATAAGCTTTACAGAATGGTGGTTAGACCATCTTTGTTGTATGGGGTGGAGTGTTGGCCAGTCAAAAACTTGCATGTTCAAAAGATGCAGGTTACAGAGATGAGAATACTAAGGTGGATGTGAGGACATACCAAGTGAGGAATAAGATCATCGGGGAGAGGTTAGGGATGGCCTATGTGGTAAACAAAATGTGAGAGGCGAGACTGAGATGGTTTGAGCATGTGCATAGGAGGAGTGTCGATGATCCTGTTAAGAGGTGCGAAAATTGGATTTAGGGACTAAGCAAAGGGGTAGAGGTAGACCGAAAAGTATTGGAGGGAGGTGATTAGACAGGATATGTTGCAGCTTCATATCACCAAGGTATTGACCTTAGATAGAAAAGATTGGAGGTCGCGTATTAGGACAGAAGGTTAATAGGCTAGTATGGATAGGATGTTGTCTTGCCCGGTGATATAGTAGGTTAGTAGGACTAGTTGCGTCTTTATTTATTGTGTTGCTATTGTTTATCATTTATTTTGCTACTTTTAGTATATTATGAAATTACCAATTGTTTTTCATTCTAATCATTAGTCTATATCTAGTATTTTTCTATTTTTAGGGCTGAGATATTTGAGTTGAGGGTCTTTCAAAAACAGTCTCTCTATCTCTATGAAGTAGTGGTAAGGTCTACGTACATTTTTACCCTCTAGACCCCACTTGTGAAATTTCACTTGGTATGATGTTGTATTATTTTGTAAAATAGTTAAGGACTTACCAAAGTTAAATTAGCCAAATATTTGTGCACTGTTGTGACTGTGAACTGCGACTGTTGAGTTCTTCTCTCTGTTGCTCGGACTCTTTCAAAAATGTCAACAGGTGCGTGTAGAATTATCCAAAAGTAGTGTATTTTTAGAGAATCCACACGGTTGCAAAATTGAAAGTGAAGAGTTCACGCCTAAGGTTCTTCTACAACACCAGGTAGGTTCTTCTCCTCCTCTCCTCTTCTTCTCAATTCTTTTTCTGTTTCTTTGCGTCTACGACGGCTAGGGCTTTCCTTTTTCGATTTTTACTCTGTCCTTTTTTTCCAATTTCGCATTATGGCATTATGCTCTATTAACCTGTTCAGTACTTCTGTTTATATTTTATACTGCGTATTATGCCCTACTTTATTTTTTAATAAAAATATTTTGCTGCTCTGTTTTCTTTTTTTTTAAAATAGTGTATTACAATATCAGTTATGCTCTATTTTTTGGTCAGCAACAAAAATCACTGCTGTTTTTGGCTTTTTGCTCGTAGTAAATTGTATTTTCTTATCCAATGGCACAAAAAAAGGATCCAGCTTGGGCTTATGGAACTGCAATGTTCAGTAACACAAAAATCAAATGTATCTTTCGTGATATGACATACAATGGTGGAATATTTCATCACAAGAAGCATCTTATCGGTTGTTATAAAGATGTAAGAGTATGTCCAAAGGTCCCTGATAGTGTGAAGGAAGAAATCAAAGCCTACTTCATGGGAAAAAAAGATTTTAAAACTCAAAAAGAACTATGAAGCATCCATGGTTAATCTTGTTGATGATGAATGGATGATGATGAAGCTAAAGTGGATAAGCCAATGGGGCCTCTCTCAAAATGTCAAAAGTAGTCTTCAACTAGCAGAAGTGGGTCATCCACCGCTAGTAATGTCAAGGGTCCTCTCAATCTCTATCTCACAAAAACCAAATGAAAAGAGAAAAGGTGGACCTATTGATTTAGAGGCTTCTAAGAAGATTTTAAGGGATCGTGTTGTATCCGCTTTTGTTGGGTAGATGTATGATGCACGACTTCCTTTCAATTGTGTTAACATGGAGAGTTTTGACGAATTCATTGAGGCAGTATAATATGGCCCTGGAATAAAGGCCCCCACCTATGATGAGGTAAGAGTTCCTAGTCTGAAAAAAGATGTGGAAAAGACCATCGAAATTGTGGAAGATCATAAGATTCAATGGAAAACATATGGCTGTTCCATTATGATGGACAAATGGACAGCCAAAAATGGGAAAATGATCATTAATATTTTGGTGAATTCTCCAAAAAGGAGTGTGTTCCTTAAATCTTATGATGCTAGTAACTCTTCTACTGATTCTAATAAGATGTTTAACTTCTTTGAGAAGACTGTTTTGAAAGTAGGCAAGGAAAATGTGGTACAAGTTGTGACCGATAATGCAAGTGAGAACAAAAAAGCAGGTGAAATGTTGAGGAGAGTGTACCCGCATATTTTCTGGACTCCTTGTTCTGCTCACTGCATCAACTTAATGTTTGGTGACATCTTCAAAAAAGTCTCGTATTCTATAGGTGAACAGTAAACTTGATATTCAAAGGTCTTTTTAAAACTTCATGTTTGTTTTCTTTACTTATTAAGTATTAATTATTAGTTCTTTTGAACAGTTTTTGGCAAGGTTGTTAAGATACATCCTTACATAAGTCAAAGGGCATCGTTGTTGAATATTATAAGGAGATATACAAAACAAAGAAATTTGGTAACACCCGCCAAGACAAGATTCGCAATAGTTTTTGACTTTGTATAGTTTTAATCAGCAAAAGAAGAATTTGAGAACCTTGTTTATGTCAACTGAATCGAGCGAGAGTGCCTATGCTAAGGGAACTCGTGGAAAATAAGTTGCGAGACACAACATTGGTCCATATTTTTGGAATGAAACTGTTCAAGCACTTAAAGTTGGTGAACCTTTAGTTAGTGTATTTCGTATGGTGGATAGGGAGAAAAAACCACCAATCGGCTACATTTATGAAGCCATAGATAGGGCCAAAGAAAGTATTGAAAGGGCATTCAATTATGATGACAAGACATATGGGAGTGTTTTTAAAAACATTGATACAAGATGGACGGATCAACTTCATCAACCTTCGCATACAGCAGGACATCTTTTGAACCCAGGTCTCTATTATAAAAATAATGATATGATGACTTCCCAAAAAGTGTGGGAGATGTGTTCAGACAATGATCCTGGGTAAAGATGTGCAAGACAAAATGGGAGAGGAGATTGGAATGTACATGAAAGTTGATGGGCTACCTGGCATTGAATCAACCATAAGAGCAAGAACGAGATTGTCACCCGGTGAGCATTTGAGCATTTCAACAATTCAACTTCTACTTGTGTTTAAATTTTAACTTTTAAATTTACTTATTTACTTTTTAAAGTAATTCTTCTACAATTGAATGGTGGATGCAATATGGTTATAATGTCCCAATTGCAAAAATTTGCTATTAGAGTGCAAAGTTTAACTTGTGGCTCATCCGGTTGTGAGAGGAATTGGAGTGTCTATGAACATGTGATATTCTGAGAAACTATATTCCAATTTTCTAGATCAAATGGTGTATTAATTGTCCAAAGTCCTTCAATTAATTACTTTCTATGACCTTTGTGCAGATTCATACTAAAAAGAGGAATAGGAGTTAAAACGACTCAATGATCTAGTGTTCACCAAATATAATAGAACATTGGTGCACCGTTACAATGCTCGCAATACCATTGATCCATTTTTTTTGTTAGATAGAGTTGATGATGCAAATGAATTGTTAACTGGGGCACCCAAAAATCATGAAGATGAAAGTCTTCGAATGAGAACGTCTCACTTATGGTGATGTTGCTCTGGCAAGTGGTGTTGCGGAGAATATTTATAGTTTGAGGGGTATTTTAAGGAGCAAGGAAAGAGCAACTACAGGTCAACTTCAAGTTCAAGTAGAAGTAGAACCCTTGTTGATTAGCCCTCTGATGATGAAGAAGATGAGGACCAAGTAGAAGCCTTGGTTATGACACTTCAAGAGTTGGAGGATCTTGTTGAAGAATAGGATTTTGCTCACTTTGTCTTTTGGTTATGTACTTATGTTATTTGTTATCTGTCATTTTGACTATTTATTTACTTTTTAATCTAAATTGAAACTTGAAAGATTTGCTTAATATGTTACCTCTATTGAGTTCTTGATTGTTTATCTATGCATATTTAATATTTTTTATTTTTATACTAAATAGCGCTTTATTTGATAGAAGTGTGTGCTTTGCTTGATGCTTTCGCTTCTCGCTTCTCAAAACACAGGGTCTGAATGCATAGCAATAGGCAGAGCTATTATATGTCTGCTTCACGCTTCTTGCTTCTATGAAGCAAGCCCTCGCCGCTTTTTTCCGCTTCTCAAAGCACTGGCCTCCCCAAACCTCACTTGTGAGATCACACATGGACAATTTTGTGGCCATTGTGGCAAAAGATAGGCTTAGGAGCATGTCTTTTTAGTTTAAGAAACATTGCATTTAACAACCCCAAACAAATAATATCAAATTTTCCCATGCAGAAATTACTAAATGGTATAAAAGTAACAACAGTGAGAATATTGGAGAAGAATATTATTGAATTGTTGTCTCTACATTATTATATTGAGACCCTATTTATAGACACTATATTAGACTCCTTTTCCAACTAGGATACTATAATACAATCCTTTTTCAAGTAGAATTTTATATATGAATTATTCCTATTCCTATTCCTATTCCAAGTAGGATTGTCGATATTATACTTGTTCCTATTTTAATTCTAACAACTAACACCACAATGTTGTTAATCTTTAGAAAACCTTAATGGTATGCTAGAGCCAACAATATAAAAGAAGATGAATTTCTAAAGGTGGAGGCTCTTATGATTTTGATGTTCCAAGCAATGTTCAAAGAAAAGTAAAAAAAAATTAGACCCGAAAGATGATGGCATTTTGGACATATAGTAAGATTGGTGTTTGAAGAAAGGACAAGCTAACATAGGTCCCCAGCTATTTTAGATTTCTGTAACCACAAGAAAGCTTTTCGCCTAGTTTCACTAGATGGAGATAAAACAAGAGCAGGAGTCTATAGGAGATACTGTAACACCCTTAAATAATCTGATGTCCCATTTAATGTGAGGAACCTTTCAAGAACTTATCCAAAACAAAATCAGTGCACTGTGGTCAAAGAACAATTTTGACTTCCAGAAATCAGACCAAAGTGTTACCTGAAAATGAAAACAATCTAAATGTATGTTTCTGAAAAAACTCTCACGTGTCCAGAAACTCCTCATCAAAAAATAATCCAAACATTACTTTTTCCCAAATTTATTTTTTTGAACTTCTCCTACAAAATATTATTATTCTGGTAACAAACCAAAAATACATCCAAGCCTACTTAAGATTCCCACTGAACCCTTCGGGGTGGCCCAATGGTTTGGGCTAAGGACTTCCACGTTGGAGGTCTCAAGTTCGAAACGCCTTGCCAACAAAAGTAAGAGGCTTGCCTCGTGAGTCGAGCTCGCCACGCCGGGCTCACCTAGTGTGGATTACCTCTCTCCTACGTGATTTGCGAGCTATTGCATAGGAGCAAGGGTTTTACCCTATGTGCACCCAAAGGGTAGCGGCTGCAGGTTTCCTTGTCATAAAAATGGAAGTCTCAGGTTCGAAATCCCTTGCCATCAAAAGTAAGAGGCTTGCCTCCTGAGCGAAGCTTGCCGCACCAGGCTCACCTAGTGCGGATTACCTTCCTACGTGGTTTGCAAGCTATTGCATAAGAACGAGGGTTTTACCCTATGCGCGCCCAAAAATAGCAGTTGTAGGTTTTCTTGTCATAAAAAAAACAAAAAATTCCCACAGTACACCATCAATTCCCCACAACTACCCTACCCCCCAAAAAAGAAAAAAGAAACTAATAGAAGTATACCTAATTCAGCAGCCTTCATTGCAGCATTTTTTGCAGCATCTATATCAGAGTCTTTCACGCCCTGCTCCAAAGATAATTCACTGTTTGGATCTTGACCTTGCTTTGAATTCAAAGAGAGTTTTCCATCAGCTGCACTCACTGGATTCAAGCCTGAATAATAAAGAGAGTGGACTTATAAACATAATAATAGTAGTCCAGGAAGATGAACAAGGTGATTAATACCATCTTTTCCCTGCACAGAACTCTGAACCATGCCTGAGAATTTAGACTTCTTAGATGGAGACTCTCGCCCTTTACTAGAAGCGACATTTCTATCTTCAAATATCTTCTCTCGGTCCATGCAGCTCTTCCTTTCCTCTTTGGTGTATTTTTCACTATCCAACTCCATAGCATCAAACTGCGGATCTTTTCTTGAATTAGACTCGTTTCTGTTGCTTCTAGACTCCTCATAAGCAGGTGAACGATCACTCTTGTGATCGCT
>DF362049.1:46839-72639 GCA_000787875.1 Solanum virginianum
TAATCTTGCATAAAATCTTACCTTATGATCTTGTTGAATTAGATATGGTTGATTTTGATGTTATCCTCGGTATGGATTGGTTACATGCATACTATGTTTCTATCGATTATAGAACTCGTAGGGTCAAGTTTCAATTTCCAAGTAAACTCATCCTTAAGTGGGAAAGTCATGATGTAGTACTGAGGGGTAGGTTTTTCATGTATTAAAGCCCCCACTAGGGTGATGGGTGCGATCATCACTAACCTTGATAAGGGGTTTGATCCCCCCAGTAGGAGTACAAAATATCCAGTTGTAATTACCAAGCTCCAGGTTGCTTCGGGGCTTTGTATGTCTAGAGCTTATATTTTATATTGTACAGTTAGTCGAGGCGGGGCCTGTCCCGACCCTTATTAGATACTTGTCATTATTTAGAGGCTTTGTAGACTATGTAAGTTAAAATGTGGTCAACCCTCATACTTTAGACAACGTGGCCCCAACGGCCTAGTCATATGCATTTCCTTTTGGCTTATTACTGCTGGTTACTTTCTTAAAAGCATACTGAAGGTGGAAATTCCTTATAATGTATATAGAAAGCACATAGACAAAGGTTGGTTCTCCCGGGCCTTATCGGCAACGGGTGCCAGTCCGCCTTAATGGGATTTGGGGCGTGACAAGAGATCAGTTCCTTGCAAATTGTACTGATGTTAAAATTTTAGAACGTAACTTAATCCTAGATCTAAACCTATACAAAGAAATTATCGTGGGGATCAAGTAGTTGGTACTTGCTGATAAAAGAATCATAAACTTTAAGTGTAAAAATTGTTTATAGGTAAAATCTTAACTGGTTTTGGATTCTTAAATATACAAAAAATTTAATAACCAAAATTTGAGTTGATTTTTGTTCCTAAATATTAAAAAGTATGTGTCATGCCAATTTAAAAATTATTTATAAACAGTACTTGACATTTAAATATATACAATGTTCATATAAATAAAATAAAATAAATGTTACTAATTTGATGCAATGTTTAATCAATTACGAACGGGCAAAGATGAGAAAATCATTTCAATTATTTATAATATAGAGATATGTTAATAGTTTATGAGTACATAAAGTAATAATTTGAAGTTGAATAGTTAAGAGTTAAATAATAGTTGAGTAACATTTAATTTTAAAAAAGAACCCTAAATATAAAATGAGTAGTTTAATGTTTCAACGTGGTTTTAATTAAATATTTTCTTTTTAAATTTACTATATTACATACTTTTATTAACCAAATATTTGATAATCAAAATTTTAATTAATTTTAAAGTCTTAAAATATTATAAAACTAAGAATATTTTTTCTTTTTCCTTCATAACCTAGATAATTATTTATATAGAATAGTCCTCTCAATGCATTTTTCAAAACATTGAATTTATCATATTCAAAAAGTGATAAAATTGTTGTTCTATTTATAATAATAATGCACTTTATCCAACTTCAAATTTAATTAATTAGTGAGCTTCAAATTCAAAAAGATGACTATAATTCTAAATTTATAGGTTCATCATTCAAATAAAAATTGTCCGTATCAAGATTCAATACTTAAATATAGTGTTATATTTCAAATTCACAACATAAATTTAATTAAAAGTCAATCATAATATTAACAAATAATATATCAAAATATAGTTAAATAACAGAATCAAAACTAAGCTACAATTAAAAAAAAAGAATAAACCTTTTGATTTTATTTGTTAATATATGTCATATATATGATATCGCAGTAACCTTATCATTACTTTTTATTTAAATATTGATTAAATTTTTTTTTAAATTTCTTTGACTTTCCAAGATTAAAGTAGGATAACATTTTCTAATATATTCTTTGATTTTAAAGTTAATATAACAAGAAAAGATCAACAGTAATTACATTGATGATATTTTAAGGATATTTGTTATTTGAAATAATGTAATAATTTTTTGTATTTTGTGGCGTTATAATTGTCGTATCTTAACTTTTAAATAATGATTATATCAGCAAATGTTTATCCTTTTTCAAATAAAAAATATTGGAAAAACAAAAAAGATTTCCTTTTTTATTAGAAAAAATTGTCATTATATAAGTAAAAATTAATGATGAATTATTATAATCTTATATATTTGAAAATTAATGATGAGACAATTATAATATTTTATTTATAAGAAAGGTTACTACAAGAAATAATAAGCGCATTTTTGGATCAAAATATTGATAATAGAAAAAATTTGGAACCAAATTAATATTGGAGAACATTTTTTTTCATTTCACATTATTTAAGGACATTTTTAATCACTTTTTGTTATATTAATACTAAATAGAAGATAAATAAGAGGTGTTTTTAGCATTAGAGTTTATTAAGCTATTACATAAAGATGGGGAACCTATTGAAGATGTATGGGATGTGCGGAAGATCAAGAAGGTGATGCCTTCTGATTTGGCTATCATATATATACATTGAAAAATTCAATCTCTAGAAACAACCAAGAAAGTGACAAACCATAATGGATGCTTGAAAGTAATGAAAAATTACGAAAAAATTTACATGATAGTACATCAAAAATAGAGAGCAACCTAATAAAATCTTGAAGGAAATATGACTAAAAGAATTGTCCTAAAAAATGACTTTCGTTATGTGGAGGTTATGAAAATTCAAAATTTCGATGGATGACAGCATAAGGGGATGATGCTATGAAGAGTCATCAAAATGTTGATGTTGTATAACGTTGGACCAAAAGACTATGGTTCGTGTGTTTCTAAAATCACAAACTGCTAATATGACATGACCCTATTTTTTTTTCTTTTGCAAGTCTTCATACCGAATGACTAAATTTTGGAGAGGTTATTATGCAATGATGGAGTTCAAGAATGAAATAGGAAATAAAATCATACTATTAAGTTGTTCTAAGTATCATAATATAGGAACAATGAGGGGAAAGTACTATGTCTGTCTTATTTTATGTGGCTTGTCTGGCTTGGAATGATGTTCAACAAAAAAAGACTTTTAAAATGTGGAGTCTAAAATAATCATAGATATTTGTGCGGTTGTAAATCATTTCATTAAGGGTAAAAAAGAAAATTTTAAAGTTAAATTATTTCTAATAATAACAAGCTGATTTTTTTTATGGATGGACTAAAAAAAAACATGACACATAAAATAAGATAGAGAAAATAGTAGCAAATATAAAGGAAGAAGATATCAAAGTTATTCATAGCATTATAAGAAAAATTTGCATGCTATTGAGCGTAAAAAAGCTTAATAAAAACTTCTCCTACAAATGGCCAAAAATTGTGAAGGAATTAGAAAAACATAGAACCTAAAATAAAGTTATTAAGGTATTACAGGAGTATCTACTAGAAGGATGTGCTAAATATAATACAGATGAGGCTTTAAGAGGAAATTTAAGTTTAAATTCATATTCACTCCATTTGAGAAACTCAAAAGGAAACTTGATATGTGTAGAGCGATTGAGTATTGAGGATACTATAATTACAAAAGTAGAAGTAAAAGTAATATTGAAAGCATATAGACATAGTAACAAAATAAAAGATAGTCAATGTATCATCCAAATAGACTCATTAATATTAAAGCAGGTGCTAGCAAAAAAATGGACATTTCCATGAAGCATTATAGAGCTAATAACAAAAAGCAAGCAGATTCTACCTACCAAACAAGTACAAGCACAACACATAATGAGAGAGGAATTAGTTAGCAAATTACTTAACTAACTTGGCATAAATAAAGAAAATTACAACTATATTCCAATTTAATATTGTCACCTAGCAGAAGGTGAAAGGGGCTACAATACTAATTTTTCAGAAAGAGATAATTACAATTCCCCATAAGTTGGTAAAGCCAAAGAAGAAAATTACGAAATGACCGAGGATAGATACGGACGGCCCTGAGAGGAATTTTTGGCAAAATTTTTTGAGACATTAGAGTTTGCATTGGTTTCGCGTCACAGAATTGACCAAAGATAGTTCAAATTCCATCCCAGCGAATTTCAAAAAACATAAACTGAAATGTATCAGGTCTGCAACACGGGCCTATGCACCTTTTTTTGTCCGCTTTCAGTTTTTATTTAAGGACATTATGAATTTTTTCTACTAATGTGCTGTCAAAATACAACACTTTTGATGCTTAAAACTTGGAATTTTATGTGTTTTCAATGCGATGTTAGTAGCTTTTATATGTTTTTGTGTTTGTTTTGCAAGATTTCAGGGTTGGTACAACATTTGGGCAAAATATGCAGAAGTTGCTAATTTTGAGGATCCACGAGACCCTTTACGGGCTGTAGAGTATTCTACAGGTCGTGAAGGAGGTTTCATGTGCAATTCCAGTGAAGGGTGGATTTCTAAAGTTTGGTCTACGAATATGCAGACGAGTTGTGGAACATTTTACAAGCCGTACACCAAGTTTTGTACCCTGAGGACCAGAAATTGAGGACTTTCTAAAATTCCATCAGATAAAATCCTCTACGGGTCATAGAATCTTTTACAGGCCATGGAGGGTTGTCGTAGAAGCCAAGTCCAAAATTGAAGCAACAAAGTACGAAAGCTCGACTATGGGCCGTAAATCACTATACAACTCGAGAGCACCTCATGGAGCCTGCCGACCCAGTTGTCCTATTTTGTCTTGGATTTGTACTTTAAACATTATAAATAGATTTTTAGGTTATTTTTCTTAGAGAGTGAGCATGAAAATAACAAGAATAGAGAGGAACAATATTGGAGAGTTTGAGAAAGACTTGTAAACTTTGATTTCATCTTCTAATTTCAATCTTGTGATTCTCATTGAAGCTTTGAATTTTCTTGTGCTTAATTCGATTGTGTAAGTGCTCAATTATGTTATTTAAATTCATAAGTCTTGCATCTGCACAAACCATGAGTAGCTACATCCATAACTAGGGTTGTGGAAACCATAAAGAACTAACAAGGTAAAATCGAATAATTCATAATTCTTGAAAAGTGTGCATGCATGTATTAATTAATTCTCTTTATTTTAAATATTTTCTAATGATAGCCAACATTTTAACCTGCCTAGTGTTACGAACTAGACCAACCTAATAAAATCTTGAAGGAAATATGACTAAAAGAATTGTCCTAAAAAATGACTTAAAAGAGATTGATTAACAGGATTCAATCAATGTTTCTCGTCTAATCAACCGAACTGGGTCAAGGAGAGGTTGTACTAGGACAATAGATAAGGGTTAGTAATATCACACTGTGAGGATGGACTAAATCACATAGTGAAATTCGCCTTTCACCTTGTCACGACCCAACCCTAAGCCTAGACGTGACATAGCGAATGGGGAACTAGAAAGGGAAACCAAATAAGCCTCTTAGCATATCGTTACACATCCTTGATCGCGAAAGCAATAAAACAACAAGTAGAGATAGTAAAAAGGGAATATGGGGCTAAGGGACATCCTTGATATCATAGAAACATAACAAGTCAATAGCATAACATTAACATGTCATAAGGTTCTAACAATACCTCTAATACATAGGAGCGGAGGCCGAGATAACTTTCCGGACTCACCCTCATGGTTATAAGTTTCCAACATAAAAAGAGTCAATACATAGCATAAATCAAGAGAAGTATGTCCTCAGAACCAACTTGCTTTAAGAAGATAGTACTAGCCATGGGAAGGAAGTGGATGATCGTGAGGAGCTCCGATTCCTACATGGTAACATCATGTAGGCATAAAGTATGTGTTAGTATGTTTGAATGTACTAAGTATGTAGGATGCAATGTAACAGGAGATAGACAACATAGGCAAAATGCAATATCATAAGCAATGGATATCATAATAACAATATGACATATATGAATGATGCTTGAAGTAAAACATGCTTATATAGAACATATTACATGTGTAGGAAGAGACCATCATCATAAATCAAGCAAATTTAGTACTTGGAATCCAAGTTAGACTACCCCTTGGAAATGATTAAGGAATCAACCCCTCAATTGGTTGATGGTTATTACACCCTACAATTCATGGTGATTAAGGTATCAACCGCTCAATTGGTTGACGGCATGTCCACTCCTGTCCCAAGTGATTAAGGAATCAACCCCCAATTGGTTGATGGGCATGACCCCCTCCCCCCATCCAAAGTGATTGAGGTATCAACCACTCAATTGGTTAATGGGCATACCATGGTTGAGGCAATTTACCCCTCCTCAACTAGGTATGGTCAACTCACAACACTATAGGTACTTTTCATGAAATCAACACATATATACCTTCTTTTCATCATCATAAAATCATTCAAGTCATAGGTCATACAATAGATTATCAATAGCTCAAGAATCCAAAATTGGGCATTTTATCAAACACTTGGTGGGTGTGTAATGCTAGTGTAAAATCATGCAATACAATTCAAGAGTGAAGTCATGCAATAAAACTTGAAGTAAATCAACCACCAACACTTGGTAATACCCTCATACAATATACATCAAAACCCTCTCAAGATAGATCATAGATTCATAGCTTAGAACATGCTTAAACAGTCACACCTTTACAATATACATCAAAACCCTCTCAAGATAGATCATAGATTCATAGCTTAGAACATGCTTAAAAACTCACACCTTTATGAAACCCCAACTTAGTTCATATTCAAATTCATAATAAGTAAGAATCATAAGTAAATCAACTTAGAAACATAAAATTTATGTAAAAAGGAAGCTTGGGTAACATGGGTGAAAGGACCCAATGGTTGAAACCCATATACCCCAACTTTGGAGATTTTCTTGAAGAAGAGTTGAATGGAGACTTGAAGTTTGAATGAAATCATTAGATCCGAAATGAGATTTGGCACTTAAATTTTGAGTGAAGTATTTGTCTAAGTGTTTGAGAGAGTATTAGAGAATGTCTTGTATGATATGGTGTTGAAATATAGATAATATAGGTGTTTGTATGCATGGGAAGCCTTAGGCCTAAGACCCTAAAGCCTTGGACCAAAGTGAGAAAACTGGCAACAAAATACATAGGGCCGCGATAGGTCCGCGTCGCGGTACCATCACATACCCCCATTGTTTTATGCAAACTTGGAAAAATCAAATTTTGCTACGATTGCTCTAAATTCGAGGTTAGATCCATTTCTCACTCAATTTTTCCCCCTGAACATGAATATGAAGTCAAATTTTTGATATGATGCATGAATTTTGAGATACATGGAAATTACAATTATGGGCATTTCCGAGGCACATTTTCGTGCACTTTTTTGGGTCGTTTCACTCCTGGTCCAAAGGGTTTAGTGAACTTAACTTACTGTTCTGCATACTACACACTAGAAAAGAATTTGGTTATCTGCTGATACTAAGTTAGGGAATTATGGAAAACACAATGCCCTAGTTTCTCTTCATATTGGTTAAACATTTGTCTTAGTTTAGAGTTATTTTTACTAGTGATTATAAACTCCTCCACCCTTTAGGGAGATAAGTTGGTTAATAAATCCAAATTTCAACATTGAATTCTTCTAAGTCTACCATAATCCCTTGGGTTCGACCCAATCCTTGGTTAGGTTTTATATCTTGACAATGGCTGCTTTAGCCTCAAAAAGGAGGTGTAGCTTGGGCGACATCAAGATTTTGGCGCCGTTGCCGGGGAATACGATTAGACTTGTCTAACTCATGTAATTTGAAAAATTAATCCCTATTTCCCTCATTTTATGTTTTTGTTGTTTTTGTTTTCTTTTAGGGTATAAGTGCAGTGTATGCCCAACATGCGAAAGTCGAGGCATACCCTTGACTCCGTTTGACCCAGTGCTCCAGAGAAGACAAAGAAGAATGGTCCAAGATAATGCCAACAACATGGCAAATGCAGGTCTAAATCGAAATGAGAATGAGAATGCCAATAATAAAGACCCACCTCCTCTTGAGGACATTGCTCTATAACCATAAGACTTCAAAGTCGAAGCTTACCAGTCGAATCAATATCAGTTAATGAAGGTGACTAGAGCTATTGTGTTGTCACCACTACCAGCCGACACAAAGTTTGTGATTTTGAGTGGGTTGCTTTAGATGCTGCAGAATCATGGGTTGTTCGCAGGGTTACCATCAGAGGATCCTCATAGTCATCTCACAATCTTGCATTTTCTATAAGAGCGTGATGGGAACACATAATCTATCTAGGATGCTATAGGACTTCGTGTCTTTCTATTATCTCTCACATGTAATGCAGTACTGTGGCTATCTGATCTCCCGCAAAGTTCGATCACAGGAGCTCCGATTCCTACATGGTAGCAAAGTTCGATCACTAGTTGGACTGAGTTGTAGAAGGCCTTTTTGGAAAGGTACTTCTCGAGATCGAAAAAGCTCAAGTTGAAAGATCAAATCAATAACTTTGAGCAACTTCCTGGTGACTCAATCAGTACTACATAAAAACAGTTCACTAAATGCTTGAGAAGTGTCTCAGACTACAAAACTATTAATGATGCCTTGGAGAAGATCTACCTTGCCTTGGATGAGAATAGTCAAGCCTATGTTGATACCATTATAGGGGGCATGTTCTTAGATCAATCATTTGCAAGGATTACGGAAAGGATGAAAAGAGTGGTCAAGACCAATCATGCATGGGGGACAAAGAGATAGATCATCAACCAAAAGTTCGTGCACTGTCAGTATTGGTTCGGAGCAAGCTAAAATAAATGAAGAGATTATACAAGAGCTTCCCCGAATCCGTATAAGTATGGAGGTGATGATGAAGCAAAATCAGGAATGAGTCAATGTAGTTGTTCATCAGCCTCTACGAGCTCCCATGTATGATGATCCCTATTATAAGGAGGACATTTGTTTCATTGTTGATCAGACGGGGGTTTCCGAACCAACACCCAAAAGGGTCCAATCAAGACTATTAGTGCCAAGGTCAAGGAAACCAAGGTCAAAACTTTAATCAAGATGGAGATTTCAAAGACAACCGCGGAGGGTACTATGACAGGAATCAGGGCCAAGATAGAGATGTAGATTGGGACCTCAGAGATGGTTACAAAAATAGCCCTTATGTGCTACGACACAACCGCGACACCAAGACTAATAGCTCAAGAGTTGATGAGATGTTTGACTCCCTGTTGAAGAAAGCTGAGACACAAGATGAGACTTTGAGGGGGCTGAAATCTGAGATCTCCAGTACAAATCAAAAAATTGAGTCTCATTCTGTGTCTATCAAACAGCTCGAACAACAGTTTGGTCAAGTATCAACTCAACTTAATCAGCGTTAGAGGGGTACACTGCCTAGTAACACAGTTTAAAATCCCAAGAATGAAGAGTAGTGCATAATAGTTACTACTCATGGTAGCAAGAGTACCATTAATCCTCTTATGCCGGTAGATTTGAATGATGTTCAAGAGGAGACAACTGAGGTCAAAGATGCGGAGGACAGGGTAGTTGATCATTCTATCCGAGTATTATCGATACCATCCAAATCTCAGCAGTGATGCTCAGAATTCAAGTAGCCGTGAATCTTTGGGTCCTCTCTTTATTTTCTTATCTCTCAGACTATGTATCAGATATTATGAGATAATATTATATTTACTTTTGAGACAGTTGTATTTACCCTTCAGTACTATTTTAAATGCTCTTGTACTCATGACACTAGTTTTGGGGAGATTTCTTATATCTTTTGAGTTTGTTTCCGCTTTATCTATCTTTTTTTAGTTGCGACTCATTTTGGGTCATGACAAAATCGAGTCTTATTCTGTTACTATAAAGCAGCTAGAATAACAGTTTGGTTAGATGTCAACTCAGTTGAACCAATATCAAAAAGGTATATTGCCCAGCAACCTAGTGCAGAATTTGAAGAATGAGAGCTAGTGTATGGTAGTGATGACACGTGGTAGAAAGTAAAACATTGACCCACCGATACCAGTTGATGATGAGAAGATGGTCGAGAGAAAGAATTCAAAGAACGGAGATGTTAGCGCTAAGAATATGGTGAGTGATGCAGTAGTGACGTCATAGAAATTGAAACCCATACCTAGACCTCCCATCTTTTCCCCCAGAGACTTGAAAAGAAGGAGGAAGGTAAGTTTCAGTACTTCATCTCCATGTTGAAGCAGGTTTCTATCGACATTCCTCTGATTAAGGCATTGGAGAAGATGCCCGAGTATGCAAAGTTCATGAAGGACTTGGTGATGAAAAAGAGGATTGTGAGCTAAGAACTTTCTCAAGATCTTCAGCGTTGCAGCGTGATAGAAACAAGGTCCATAATGCAAAAGAGAGAAGATCACGGAGCATTTACCATACCCTGCACCATTGGAGATGTCGATTTTCCAAAGACTTTATGTGATCTAGGCGCCATCATCAATTTGACATCTCTTGCAATAGTCAAGAAGTTAGACTTGGGGGCCCTTACTCCCACAAATATATAGTTGTTTATGGTTGACAAGACGATAAGAAAGCTTGTGGGGATATTGTATGAAGTTCTCGTTAAAGTGGAAAAATTCATATTCCCCACAGACTTTGTGATCTTGGATTACAAAGTTGACTTCGAAGTCCCAATCATATGAGGAAGGCCTTTCCTAGCCACTATGCGAACATTGGTGGATATGGAATCAGGCCAACTCAAGTTTTGATCATATGATGAAGAGGTCATCGTCAATATCTATTAGTCTATGAAGAGGCTTGATGATTTGAAGATAGA
This sequence comes from Solanum virginianum, assembly GCA_000787875.1. NCBI lineage: Eukaryota > Viridiplantae > Streptophyta > Magnoliopsida > Solanales > Solanaceae > Solanum > Solanum virginianum. The sequence goes on from DF362049.1 coordinate 57,491, forward strand.
ATCCTGAGTAATCAAGTTGTCCAAGTTGTGCCGCAATAATAAATCAGGCATTACTTGGGAGGCAACCCAAGATATTTGATATAACATTTGTATTTTTGTTTAGCTTTCTGGACTTGTAGGCAGTTTATTTTTATGTTTTTGGTTGTAATATTTGGACTTTAGGACTGGTGGCATATAGGGCAATAGTTTGTTCTATGAAAGACAAGCAGGAATAAGGTTAAGTTAGCAAACCAGTTTTGAAAAGAGAGAAAAATGATTCTACGAGTCTTGGTTCACAACATGAATCGTCTACTGACTCGTAGAACACTTTTAGTAAGCAAAGTTTCGTGTACTCCAGTCCACGAGCCAACTTTACGATCTATAGATAGAACTACAGGTCATGAATGGGGCTTGTGGACCCCAAGTAAGATTTTTAAAACTTATTAAGTGTTAGGGGCTTCTACGATCCAACCTACGAGCCATATGTCTATGTATGGTTCATAGATGGATTTGTGATACCAATCTCCCAAACTAGGGTTCAGATAAACTATAAAACCATGAACTTTGGGCTGTAGAATATCTTACGGCCTGTAGTCGAGATTTAATGGGACCTTCACCCAATTTTTAATCGACTTGGTCAATATTTTAAAAGAGTGGTAAAATCATTTACCACTCATCCAAAATACCCAACCCCTTCCTTCTTCCCCAAGTGTCCGACCACTATCCTAGCCATCTCCACATTTTTCAGCCAACTTTTGGTGAGTCTTCGGCCACCTAGGGTTCCATTTGTATTGGCTTCCTCTTGCAATTTCTAAACTTTTTAATCTAATTATGGAATGTTCTTAACTTGTATTTTTATATATCATCAGAAATTGTTTCATTAGGTTGAATTATTTTTCGGAATGGTATTATGAGGTTTATGTGCTAATAATAGGTGTTGCCCATTCATGAGAAATAATACATGCTTGAAACTAATTGCGTAGGTATTCCGAGGTTTATGTGCTAATAATAGGTGTTACCCATTCATGAGAATAATACATGCTTGAAACTAATTGTGTAGTAGCCTTTAAAATTGAATTATGCATATGCCGAAAGTGAAACTAATTATTTGTATACCCTTGTTTGAAATCACGTAGTCATTTGTCATCGAAAGAAAATTGAACTATTTGTTTGAAAATTCATATGTAATTGCGCGTGTTTTGAATGATAGCATGAAGACTAGTTGTCTAATGGTGGTCGGAATGCTATTTGAATGTGCAAATTGATATTTAATGGGATAGTTTTATAATTCACACATGTGGGGTGTTGGGTACCTTGGTGGGAATGTGTTGAGTGCGTAAATTATAGCTTTGATGCTGATTATAATTGTATTGCCTTGTAGTTGATTGTATATTTAGTGATGGAACTCGTTTGGTGGACTTAGGAAAAACCCAAGTTGTTGTATTTTTATAGCACGAGGGTCTTCTACGGCCCATGGATTAATCCACAGATCGTAGTTTCCCCTTGTAAGTAAGTCAAGCAACTTTGGGATTTCTAAGATTCTATCAGGCGAAACTATTTATTGGTCGTAGTTTAGACTATGACACTGGGATTTCACTGGGTATGTTATTGTTGTTGTTGTTGTAGTTTAGACTATGACTCGTAACTTGGTTTAGTAGGTTTCATGCCTGCATAAGTTGATTTTGTAATTACATCTACGACTCAGTCTATAGCCCATAGTTAGTTCTATGAGCCATATTTGGTCTCATAGGTGCATCTCCAGTAGCCTAAATTACTGTACCCTGCCACCTATGAAGGCCTTCTACAACCCATAGTTTTCTCTACGACTAATAGACGAGCCTTCGTAGGTTCTTCTGCCATTCATTCTTGTAACTTTTTGCTTTTCATGCCTATACTAGTGGGACTAGAAGTTGTGTTAATTGTATGGATTTCAGGTACAATGGATCCAAAGTCTAGAAGAAGTGAGACTCGGGCCCTATAGACCTGATTATGAGATGAGTCTTCAGACACCCTGACTGCTACTATGGCTAGTGGGTCTATTGAGGATCTCAGCATCTAGCTAGATGAGGACGTCCAGCGACCATACACATGGGCAGATGCCAGATAGACAGTGCCGCCTGAGACTCAGTCATAATGGTCTGCTCCCCAGTCTGATAAGGGAGATGATAGAGATAGCAGCTCCATCCAGATGACATCCTCAGATAGGGATCCAAGTCCATATTTGGAAAGGAGTTCGAGTATGAGTCTACTTCAGCACCCCCAGTATCATCTTTACCCCAGATGCATTGGCTAGCTGCTGGTATGTGTGGGGCATGCAATAGATCTACAGGGATGACCTCCGGCATGACAAGTAGGGTTGACAGGCTCGTACTATATTTGAGGAGCCTTGGATCATCACTTCTGGGCTTGATAGTGTCCTTGGACTCCGGGATACCATAGCCCGTTATAGCTTAGAGTGGTTGGCATCCCTTTTGGGGAAGTACTCCCCGATGATGGTTCGAGAGTTCTATGATTCCTACGCTGCAACTATTATGGAGTTGACCCCTAAGGAGAAGAGATATCTTTCTCAGCCCTATCTGACATGCACGATGGTAAAGAGAGTTCCAGTTGACTTATCTGAGACCATCATCTGGTGTTTCCTTTTTGGACTTGATTACCTAACCCCTAGTACCATAGCTGAGTACGATCATAGATCAGGGCAAACAAGGGACAAGGTGAAAGGCCGCACTGATGAAATGGGTCGCCGACCAAATTACAGAGCAGGGACAGGACCCTGAGTGGATCTCTATATCATCGACGGTGATAGTGAAGGCATCCTTTAGCTTCACCAACAAATTTAGGTGGGTTATAGTTCGATCGTGGGTCATGTTGATAACACTTTGACACCAGATCACGTAGTATTGGTTGCCAAAATTTTGGCTGGCTACAACATTGATTAGGCCCGCTTGATAGCAAATCAGATTCATGAGGTGGCCCTGAAGAGGTTCACATACATCCCCTTCCATTGCTTGATATATTGTTTATGTATAGTGGCGGGGATGGAAATTTCTCATCATCTGGACACTATGATAGAGCTACAGAGGACACTAGAAGCCAGCCTGATAAAGGCTAATGAAAATCTGGTGGCCCTCCGATGAGCACCACAACCTCCAGTCCACTTACCAGAGTTGTTCGCCATAATACCACTATCTGAGCCTCCGTCATCTTCCACTATTACTGCTCCCGATACTGAGGGCCCACCACAAATCAAGGTTGAGAAAGAGAGTGTGCCCACTACTACTTCTACTCTTGCACCAGAGGTCGTTCCCACATAGCCTTCACCTATTGGCATGGTATACATGTCAGCAGCATCAATCCAAGCCCTAACACCGTGACAAGCACGCACAGAGTCCTAGTTGACTCGGTTGCTACAACAAATTAGCCTTTGGTTTCGCCAGGCCATTTCAGAGGCCGAGGCTCGAGTAGAGTCACACTTTATGGCCACACTTATGGAGAGGCTTACACTGGTACATAGATGCATAGATACATTTAAGAGGCGAGTAGAGCAGCGCCTCAACTCAGCCCAACATGCTGACTTGACTGCCATTCAGGCGAAGATCCAGCAGCTCTATTCTGAAATGAGGCCAACAATATCAGCACTACTTGTGCATCCTCCATCTGACACCACTGAGGCGGTTGTTGATCTGTTCGTCACTGAGGAGACACCACTCTGCGCCCTCGGAAAGAGACCTTATCTAAAGGATAATGATCTAGATGCTGTGAGGCGAGAGGTAGAGTTGATAGAGATGGAGAATTTAAGGTTGTGAGACTTTGCTCCATAGTAGATGAGGAGGCCTAGTAGGCACGTGAGCTAAAGCAGACGAGGGGTGATAGACCCTACAGATATATTATTGCTATTGAGGGACCACTAGGCAGGTTAAAGGTGGTCAGACACAGCCAAAGACTGGCGCTTAGATGCCTTGGTATGTTCTTTTTTGACCCATATGCTTTGATTTAGTTATATTTTGTTGCATTGAGGATAATGCAAACTCTTTTTAATAGGGTGTGGTAGTTATATGCCTCGGGTGAAGTCTGAGTAACCATGGCTTATAATTATCCCAAATTTTGAGTCCGAGGGGTTTTCTTGCTCGTGCTCTTTTTCTAAGGACATTTATTTTCTATTGAACTGGCACATTTAGGATGTGTAAGTAATATTAGTAGCATATTATACTAAAGTATATGCATATGTTATTTTTGTGGAAAAATGATACCCATCAGATTTTTTTTTGTGTAGGTACTTTTGATGACAACCATGTGAAATTGAAGATTAATAGTGCTTGTTCTGATAAGTGAGGTTTAGTTTTGATGAAAAACATGATCTAAGAGTTTATTTAATAGTGTAATTAGTGCCAAGTGTGCGTGAGCTTCTTTGCATAATTTTTATACTATGTTTTATTTTAGAACTTGCCCATTTACTCTGACTAAGACTGTAGGTTAGTTGGTTAGGAAAAGATCTTAGGTCGTTGTTCAGGCTACTTAGCCTAAATAACTAACCAAATGCTTAATGTATCCCTTGATCCTAATGTTTGAGCTTAACTTGTACTCTTTTTTTGTAAACACTTAAGTAACCAACCTTTTCAAATATGAATTCCTGAATTTTCCCCTGGTCCTTCCTTGAATATTGTGCACTTTGATTGAGACAAAAAGCTTAAGTTGAGGGTGGCTACCAAAAGTGGCCCTGGTTCATAGGATGAATATTATGCACCTCAACTTAGGCCAAAAACCTAAGTTGAGAGTGGCTGGTGTAAGGGAAATCACATTAAATGGGGTGGAAGCTAGTGATACATGAAAAAGGGGGAAAATGTGCTATGGGTGCATGAAAAATGAATAGATGCCTAAATAATGAGCTAAAAAGAAAAAGAATGTGAACATAAAAGGCAATGAGCTTAAAAATATGAGTGAGGCACCCAAAAAGGTTTGAAATAGGAGAAGGGAAGAGTAATTGAAAAATAATAGTGTTGGTAGGGCAAAAGTGTAGAATAACACAGTGTCAAGGAGAACCATTAGTCACTATGTTCCTTAAACATCATACTAAAGCCCCCTAAGCCAATTTTTCAAGCCAAGAAAGTCTTATAGTGATCCTAGTCCAAGTAGTTAAAGGTCATAGTTGTAAATATAGGGGAAAGCATATGGTATTGACACAATATTTGAATATCTGTTGTGAGTATGAGTGATTTGGTTTAGTCCCAATTATCATACTTGAAAATACTATCATGAGTAGGATATGAGATTTCTTTATGTGAGGGCACTTGAGTTACACTATTGATTCTAGGCTACTTCAGTGATTGTTGCTTATCTGTGGTTACCTTGATTGTCATAGTTGCACTGTCACACATATTAATTTTCATTGATTTGTTTGATGACTAATTGATATACACTGATGAGTTAGTTTAGGGTATCTGTGCTTGTTTTAGAGATAATGTATGTGATTAAATTGAGGTTTATGTGTTGCTATACTGCTTATGTAGATTGAGTTTGTCGCTTGAGGATAAGCAACAATTTTAAGTTGAGGGTGTTGAAGTGCTATCAAAATACAACACATTTGATGTTTAGAACTTAGAATTTTATGTGTTCTCAAAGTGATGTTAATGGGTTTAATGTGTTTTTATGTTTATTTTGTAGGATTACAAGATTTGACATGATTTTGGACAAAGTTCTGCAGAACTTAAGTTATTGAGGACTTACGGGCTACTCCACGGGCTGTGGTTACTTCCACGAGCCGTAGAAAGGTTTCATGAGTGAGATCCAGTGAATGATCTAGTTTTAGATGTTACATCCACGAACTGTCAGACGAACCGTATATTTTTCTCATAAGTCATGGATTGGTTTTGTGCCTGGAGGATTACAGTTTGAAAAGTTTCTGAAGAGTTATCAGATAAAACCCTCTATGGACCATAAGTCTAAAGACGGTCCGTAAGAAGGTCTCGTGGATTGGAAGTTAGTTTTTAAAAAATGCAGAGTACGAAGCCCAGGTACAAGTCATGGATCCTTATATGGCCCGTAACTCAGTCTATTTCCCTATTCCATTTTAGATTTGTATTTTACTTATTATAAATAGGTTTTTAAGGTCTTTTTAAAAGGGGGACGCATGAGAGAACAGAGAAATACTTTTGAGACTTCATATTTTGTGATTTTAACATTGAAAATATTGCATTGTGATTTCTTGTGGAGAACTTGGGATTTCTTGATCTTAATTTCATCATTTTAAGTGTTCAATTATGCTATTCTATAACATGATTCTTTCATCTACAATGGTTATGCATATCTAAATCCACAACTAGGGTTGTGGGAACCATGAAGAACTATAAGGTATAATCGAATAATCCATAATTCTTGGAAAGTGTACATGCATGTATTAATTAATTCTCTTTGTTATAAATGTTTTTTAATGGTGGCCAACGTTAGAACCTACCTAATTCTTACTAACTGGATCAAGGTAGTAATGAATAGGAAAAGAGATAATTAACAAGATTCAATGTGATTCCTCTCGTGTAATCAACCAAACTGGATCAAACGGGGTTATACTGGAACAAAAGGTAACAGTTAGTAATGTCACACTGTGAGGTTGGATCAAATCACGTAGTGAAATTTACCTCTCGCCTAGATCAAAGGGTTTGGTAAACTTAACTTATCGTTCTGCATGTTAACACTAGAAAAGATTACGATTATCTGGTGAGACTAAGTTAGGAATTCATGGGGAACACAATAACCTAGTTACTTCTCTCACTAGTTTCACAACACTTGCTTCTAGTTTAGGTTTATTTATTGCAATTACAACCCCCCCTTCGGGAGATAAGTAGGTTAATTTATTCGACTTGCTCGTAATTACTTTAGGTCTAGACCATATTCCTTGTGGGTTCGACCCTAACCTTGGTTAGATTATATATTTTAACAACAATCGCGGATACCTTCAAAAAGGAGGTGTAGAGAACTTGCCCATTTACTCTGACTAAGACTGTAGGTTAGTTGGTTAGGAAAAGATCTTAGGTCGTTGTTCAGGCTACTTAGCCTAAATAACTAACCAAATGCTTAATGTATCCCTTGATCCTAATGTTTGAGCTTAACTTGTACTCTTTTTTTGTAAACAGTATACAATTGGGTCATTTACTTATATAATATATTATATTACATTAATTACGAGATTTAGTACAAGTTTTAGTTTTACCCAAAATAACTAAACTTTTTTTAAGCCAAAAAAGCCGAAATAGGCAAAATATTATAGAACATTTTCTCTTTTCATTAATTTCTATTTATTTCTCTTTCTTCCATTAATTTTTTCTCTCTCTTACATTAGTTTCTACAATATTTCTCTTTCTTCTATCAATTTTTGTAACTTTTTTTCTCTCCTAATAAATTTTCAACCTTGACAACTTTTTCTCTCTCCATCACTTTTTGCAAATTTTTTATCTCCTAATAAATTTTCAGTGGCTCCAAATCATTTATGTGTTAAATTTGTATTATAAAAGTACATGTATAATGAGTTTATAATACAATTTTTATATATTAACATATAAATTAACTAGGTAATTATCCCGCGCTTCGCGTGATCATAAGCAATGTAATTAAGTTTATATATCTTACATACTCCATGACTCAAGCTTGTTGTTGAAAAATTGATAAAAGAATGCTGAATAATGTGCTCCTAAATAATGATATAGCAAGTTACAAATTTACAATAATTATAGGAAATGTGCTTCTAAATAATGACATAGCAAGGTACAAACTTACAACAAGTATAGAAAATGTGCTTGTAAATAATGACATAGCAAGCTACAAAGTTGCAAGGAGCATCATTCCACTTTTCTTTACCCAGATACCAATGTAGCTCTCATTCACATTTCAAACATTAAAATAATCCATGTCTAGAAGTATATACTTAGCAACGATAGTTGAAAGGCGGAATAAAAAGAATCCAATCAATAACATGCAATCGTACCACTTTCTGCAACACAATAACAGATCTTCTCATCAGTGTTTAGGTGTTTTTGAAAGGAGTTCTTGATTATCTCCTCATAATTCGGTAGTTACTCAGGGTAAACCTCACAGAAGTCCTGAAGCGAAGTATGAACCCTTAAAAGCATCAGTACTCACAGGAAACAAAGGGACCAACTTATATCCATATATTGATGAAAAGTCTTCGTTTTGTATCATGATCTTCCCGCATTTTCTTCAACTCCTCATCAGTCTCATAATTGTCAACATCAAGTCTCCAGTTGAGCACTCCAATTTCTGAAATTTTGATAAAATAATTAATAAGGGATACAAAGGCAGGACAAATTGAACAATCAACCTTAAGGACACAGTGGAATTTCGACAAATGATAATACACCCTATCAATGTGGGACTCTCATCCACCAATGGCAATATAAAAAGATTGTCACCTATTTAATTTCTAACCTGAAAGGAGATGTATAAGCCTCATTGGATCAAGAAATTAGATTACACTTTCTGTGTTGGGCTACAAATTGTAATAATTGTTTACAGATGCCACCTAGTGAAGTAGCAAAACCTTCTTCCACTTTCTGTGTTGGGCTACAAATTTCAGTTTGTGTAGCTCATATACAACTTGTTTAACACATGCTTAATCATCTAATATATTGATAGGTGAAGTAAATGATGAAAACCTTTCCAAGTTTAGCTACTGCAAAAAATTACCTACATCAAGAAAACTATGTTTTCTTAAACTCAATTGTGCTAGTTGGGTGAGGAAGGTGCCTTTTACTGTAATGGTGCCAAATAAATTATAATCTCTATTGTAAGGTTTGGATTTTGCTAATCCTTAGCCTTTGAGAAATCACATATTTGTACATAGAAAACTTTGGCTTTTAATTCAAACCCTCCCCCCCTCCTCGGCCCCGACCAAAAACATAAAAAGCCAGAGAAAAGAAAAGAATGTGATGGACTTATTTAATAATCTCATTGAGTAATATTTCTATCTGTTCAACTAAAAGTGATGTCTTTCTCCCTGATTATACAATGCTCCTCTGCTCATCTTAATCATTAATTTCAATAAGCAATACTTCTCTTTGCTCAATTGAATCGACATCTTTCCTCGTTTATAAAATTCTACTCTGTTCGATATTCTTATTTTGTCTTAAACTTGATCATAAACACCATGTCATTAACTTAACTTCTATACCTTTTATTTTTTGATCAATTTTGCAGAATCTAATCACTGCTCATCACTTTGCGCCTTACACAACCTACTAAGGCAGCCAAACAACATTCACACAAAACAAAATAGAATTTCTCAAGAAAGATGGATTTAGTACTTAAAATTCATTATGAGTTCATCCATCCATAGAAATTTTACTCTTAATATGATCATGCAATTCATTGGTATCTCTCCTAAACAGTTGAACGATCATATAAACAAAAATTTTAAAAGTCGCACAATCAAATAATCATTAAAACATTTGAATTCGAATTGCTACCATTTAGCCCAAATTCCAATTCTGTCCAAATTCAAAAGGAGATGAAAAACAGGCATGCATATACAGTTCAAAGGAAAATATAGAAATTGGCAAAAAAAGAATTGCACATCAAAAAAAAATAGAGGAAAAAAAATGAAAATCTGACAAATCAAATATACTAACATAAGAACAGAATTGGAAAATTACGAATAATTACCTTGAATTGTGAGACCGTTTGGAGATGAACAATTGTGGAACTAAAATGATTCTGGGATTCTGCACATTATTGCAATTTGTGAATAGCCTCAACATTTTAAAAATTCATTAGTTGTTAACTTATTTACTTTTGGATAAAAAAGAAACACAATTTTGTAAAGTTTTTCTACAAAGGAAATTCCTAAAAAAAAAGGGATAGTCAATAAGGATAATGAGTAAAGTTCTCAAATATTACCGGAGAAGAAGGAAAATCAAACCATTGTAGCCAAAGAAGCGTCAGAAATCGATCCAACAATTATTGAAAAGTAGGTACCAAGCGCGCACATTAAAAAAGTAGTAGTTTCATCTAAGTTTCAAATAGCATAATTTAAATCCGACATATCAAATGCGCAAGCTGGAGTAATAGGAAAAGGAGGGGAAAGGGGCAAAGAAAGAGAAGTTGAGGAAGCAATGCATGATCCCTTTTGGGACATATGATAACGCAAAAGGATGCACCCGAAGTGAAGCACTGATTAGATTTTTTTTTTTAAATAGAAATTGAAAAATTAAAAAGCAAAAAGGAAGAGGACAAAGATGCGGTCAGACTGTGCCACATCAACGATTAAACATCCTCTTTTATATTTAAATAGTTCTTAAATGATTGAAATTCGAATATAATATTTTTTTTATTATTAATTAAAAAATAAATATAACCGACAATGGTAATACATTTTGAATTCAATATATCAAACATATTATATGCATGCGGTGAATATATTTTTTAATACAATAATATATTTTAGCACCTGTTGACACCAAATTTTTACCCTCCACATCATAAATTAGCCGATTTATTTAATTGTAACATTTTTAAAAATATTTATCTATTTTATTAAAAAAATTATTTTAATCCGCTCGTGGGGCACGCGCCCCCAATTCCTTTTCTTTCCACATTCACACGCTCTTCTCCATTTTTCCATCTTCTTCTTCGTTTCTTCTTCTTCAACTGAAGAAGAAGAAGCCAGAGAAAACCAGAGCCAAAGCCAGACCAAATCCTTTCCCCAACATTCGCACCACTCACCAACGTTCTTCCACTCACGCGTCTCTCCTCAACCCACGCACCTCACCTTTCCCATAAACCCATACCCGACAACCCTCAACGGTCGACATCGACCCCGAAAACCTGAAAAAGTTGCGGCGCTTCGTTCGTTTCTCGTCGAGAACCTCACCTACGCGTAGCATCGAGCCTTGTCCGCCCAATTTACCCTCTGATTTTCCCAATTTGAAACCCTAATCATCCCCTATAAATTCTGGTGTTCTTCACGAAATGGGAAGGGAAAAAACGGAAGGGAAAACTCTCAACTATTTTGATTTCAAAAAGATCTGTTGCAATACAGAACATACTTTACCAATTTTCTTGTGAATTCGTCAATTTTTGGAGACTTTGAAATCTCGGATTCTTGGTCAAAAAATAGGTGAAGCATTCCAGCGGTGGAGAGTCTTCTTCAAGTTCGAATTCGTCTCAGTTCGCTGCTCCAATACAGGTAATACCCTCGTCTGAGTTTCTATCCTTCTATTTAAATGATGTGTGATGGTTCTGATTGCTATTAGCTGTGCGAATGGTGATATTTGAGGTGATACGCTCTATGATGACTGTGTTTGGCTAAATGTACTATCGACGTTCTATTTTGTTCACTATGATGTAGCTGAAAATGCTTATTTCTGTTCACCTAGCTACATGAAAACATGTTATGAAGCTATTTGGTTTCGGACCTAGTCTAGACTCCAGGTTTTAAGCATTCCATATTTGGTTGTAATACCCTGAAATGAATCCATTTCGAGAGTTTTAAGTAGTAGGTTTGGAAGCTGTTCTATCTATATTTTGTTGTTCACATTTTGGTGTTTTGGGTTGAGTAAATTGGTGGTCATTCTGTCCGAGTCCTTAGAAGAATCAAAATTGTCAAAATATGATAATACACTATCGATACTACACTGCTTACAATCTGTTTGGGTCATTAGATAAGAGTCTTGAAAGGTCTCTTAATCCTTGCTCTTGCTTTGTTAAACTTGCTTAGTTTGAATCTGGACACCCATTAAGTGAAATAACTATACTGTTTATTGCTGAGGGTGTAACCTCTTAAACTCATGCTTTGCTAAACCTGCTTAGTTCGAATCTGGACACCCATTAAATGAAATAACTATACTGTTTATTGCTGAGGGTGTAACCTCTTAAGGTTATTCTTATATTTCTTGTTTTAACAATAATTTCCAGTAAAATGTTTTGAGCTGCCGTACATGGTTTTGCTGTATTTTCTTCTAAGTCGTGGTAGTTCTTCGTAGACTGTATATCAATCTTAATACCAAGTTTAGTTGCCAGTTGCTTCTTCAGATGGTCATACTTATTTACATATGTTTTTCCAGTTGGTTTTAATAGTTTTAAAGTTACTAGAGTCATGGATAAATACATTATTTGTGTTATCTCGCCTCATTTTCTTTGTTTTCTATTTGCGGCCTGCAGTAATATGATGCGAAGAAAGCTACAGCCTCATACTCATTGGGTCTTAACTGATCCCTATACCCACATCCCTGTTTCATCTTATTATCTTCAGTTTTTGCTAATACCTTGGTGTATTGTTTGTTGCCTAGTCTAGTCTCAGATATCTCTTAATGAACATTATACTGATTTCAAAGTAAGGTTTAGTCAATTGGTTTTCCTGTTTTGCTGATCTAAAAATAATGCTATTATGTGATCTTTTGTCACTAGTTTCCTGGTTGCTGAATCACACCATTGATATGCTTGATCCCATGATGAACGATACTAAACCATGTAATTGTAGTCATTTTAGGATTATTAAGGTCATAGCAGCAGCAGAATTACAGCTAAAGAAACTGCTAATCCAGTAATAAACTGAGAGTATAATAAAACATGTTTAGGCTAATATGGACATGTTTTCTGCTCGCTTAGTGTTAATTGTTTTATGTCGCCATGTTGTTTACTTGTTGGTGTGTTTCATCCTGTTTTCTCTCCAGTTTACTGTTGATCTGTAACTTATGGTTTACTTGCTAGGCTGAAGGTGTTTTGTGATATCAAACAAATATCACCATATGGTCGTGTCTATACTTCATAATCAGTCTAATATCGACTGTTGTACTCAGTTTATCCCCTCCCATGCATTATATGTTTGAGTTTAATGTGATATTATTGTTAGATCTTATTTTGAGTAAAAGCTTGGGTATTTATGAGTTATGTCATTTCTATGTTTGAAGTTTAGATTTTGATAGAGATGTCATGTCACTGTGAACGTCTCACTCTATGTTTTACAGAAATGCTCTTCGTCTTTTTGTTAATTCCTTGCTTTAGTTCTTGTTAGGATTGCTCAATACTAATCCTCATTCTCTCTTATCGTTGCATTAACTACAATTTTGGGGGTCTTTGGAACCCCACCCTGCATTTCCATGGGCCATAGAGGCCCAAACCTCCTCCTATTCGAGTCAGCCCAATACAGGATAAGAAAGACACAAGGTCTTGGAAGCGAAAATCAACATTTATACACTCATATACATTGGTATACACCAAGTATATACAGCAGGAGAAAATGGGCTAAAGAGGCCCAAAAGAGTTGCAGCAGAAATTCAAATGGGTTAAAGGCCCAAAACTCTTAAGTTTTCTTCTTTTACTTTATTTGGTATATTTTATTTGTATTTATTTGGATGCTAACTTTTGTTTTATTTTTAATCTAATTAAATTCCCCAACATATTTGCCATTTATATTACTCTCTCTTTCAATGTTTTTTTTGGCAATTATGATTATTTCTATAAAGTGAAAAATTCGTCACAGAAAATAAGTTAAGTCAATATTTTCAAATTCAGTCAACATTTTCAAAATCAGTCAAGTATCTTAAATTCAGTCAATTCTTTCAAATTCAGTCAACTTCTTTTTCAAATACGGTCAATATTCTCAAATTAAGTCAATTATTTTCAAAAGTTAGTCAAATTGCCTAATCGTCGGTTGACCACATGTTAGCCGCCATTTTGAGTGATTAAGTTATTCTCAAAGTGGAAATTGAATCCTTATCTATTTTCTCTAAAATTTTAAAGTTTTTCTGTTAGGTTTAAAAGTTTATTTTCGATTTTCTAATTATCCTTAAAATTAAGCGGCGACTCTATTTTCTTTCAATTTTCGACAATTTGATTCGTGCTTAAATCAATTGGGCATCGAATCTGATTTCCGGAGAGAGTTGGTCAATTTTTGGTGTAATAGCACCTTTAATAAGAGAAAAAATAAAACATAATTATAATACATTTTGAATTCTACATATTGTATATATTATAAGCATGTTTCAATGCACGTAGAGATTATATAACTAAACATTTTTAAGAAGAAATATGTCATAAGTATTATGTATGAATTTCAATATTTCAGTATTATTTAACTTAACTTATATTGTAAGAAAGGTATTATATTTGTCAGAACAACAATAATCGAATTCATAAAAATAGATAATATTAAACTAAAATTGTATTACAAATATTGTTCATATTTGTAATACAATTGTTTTATGTAAATGCATATATAATACATTGACACAATTTTAATATATTAAACATATAAACTAATTTAAATAGTGTTTAAATATTTAAATTCAAATATAATATTTTTTGACACCTTTAATAGAAATAAATAAATAAAAACTACAATTATAATACATTTTGAATTCAATACTTCATATGTATTATAAACATTTTTAATGTATGTCGAGAATATAAGTAATATAATTTTTAATATAATAATTATTTTAATATCATTAATAAGAGTAAATAATAAATAAATAACTATAATACGTTTTAAATTCAATAAATAATACATATTATAAGCATCTTTCAATGCAAAATGTGAATTTTAAATATTTCAGTATGATTTAATTGATTTTATATTATTAAAAATGTATTATATTTATTGAAATAATAATAATAGTAAAATTCATAACAATATATAATATTAAAGATGAAGAGTTGAATGGGAAGGGAGAAAGAGAGAGAAAATGGAAAAAATAGAAAGAAAAAGACGCCTGGGTGCCAAGAGAAAAGAAAGAGAAAAAAGAGAAAGAGAAGGAGAAAGAAAAGAAAAAAGAGAAAGAAAGAAAAGAGTGTGCTTTTAATTTATTGATAAAATATATTATGTACCGTAATAAACAAAAATATCCTTAAAATGGGTAATATTTGACATATAATGTATTATTTATATAAATATTTCAATACAATTCATATCATAGTGTCTTAGTAGCCCAAACCTCACAATATACAAGGCTCAAGTTATTCCACATATATTACAACCTTTCAATATTTTATTCTTAATAACGCACAAGGTTCAAATCATTCAAGACATCACATTTAGAACGTATATCAACTTCATGTAAGGAATGATATGAAATAATGCTATGAAATGTAATCGATGCGGTGCAATGCCAAATAATCATGATACATGTTTATCTTACAATACACATCCACCGATGTAATCAGAA
>DF362049.1:72684-89412 GCA_000787875.1 Solanum virginianum
CGATGTAATCAGAACGGAACTTATAGGGCCACACATGGACTATGTATCTACCAAAAATGACCTTGGCACAATAATCAAGCCGACAATGACCTCAGCATAACAATCACACGCCAAAAATGATCTCAACAAATATCACAACCGGTAGAAACATCGACCCCATATATCAATATCTCCCTCAATAACCTCAATCAGTAGCAAACTAGGTCTAAAATATCAATGTTTCCACTTATTATCAATAGCCAGAACCATTTCCCTTCAGCTTTTCATCATTAATGGAAAATTAAGCACATGTATATATCATCACAACACAAGTATCATTTTCATAACTATTAGTGCATACAAGATGTCCACATAGTTCACTCTCTCATAATCAAGTACTTAATTTCATTATCAATTAGCCGAATCATTTCCTACTGTCTCTTTATCACAAATGGAACATCAAGCAATTCATGTCATCATGCTACAATAATCACTTTCATAAGTATAGCAATAGGCAAGGTGTCCATATTGCATCATTTACTCATCAATTGTCAATCATTTTTATTATCTTTCAACATTCGAGTCATCATCAACACATTACATAATAATTTCAATATGACATCGTTGAAATCTTTCCAATACCTTTTGTTATCATAGTTTAGGACAACATATTATTTAAATTTTTATTTCATGATCATTTAATTTCACAACTTCCAACAGTATCTCATCATACGCATTTAGCTCAACATTTCACATAAAGTAATTCAATAGAAAAAATCATGTAACATGATTCAAGGTTCAATAATTAGAACATCATGAACACCTTCACATTATTAACAATGGCATCACAAGCCCATTTCACAATATCAACTCACAAATCTAGTCAACAATAATATATATTATTTCATAATTCAAGTCATACATCTCATCATTTCCATCTTCCCATTATCCAAATCATATCCACTAGAATAGTTCACTAACCCCTAAATTTTACATTGAAAGAAAGTACTAAGTTCAATAAACTCAACAAAGGTTAGAGTCCACTTGCCTCAATTCGACCAATCAATCACTCCAATTATGATGTCTTCCCCTTCCGAATAAAATTATAATAACCATAATATAATTGGAAACAAATTCACAATACCAATACAAAACTAACAATACCAAAATATTGTAATTTGGGAAAAAGAGAAAAACAACAACAATAACAACATACCCAGTGGGGTCCCACAAGTGGGGTCTAGAGAGTAGAATGTACGCAAACCTTTCCACTACCTCATAGAAGTAGAGAGGTTATTTCTTGGAGACCCTCGTCTTAAAAACTCATAAGCAGAATAAACTAGATATGACAAAAAGGAAAGAAAAGAGAATAAAAAGGGCGACTAATAACGAAAAATATAAAATAATATGTAAATACGATAAAATTAACACACATACGACAGATAATAACAACCCATGATATATAACACGACTACTACTGCTACCCTACTATACCCCAAGACCATACATCCACGCAACATTACCAATCAATTAGCTTGCTACTTTAATTTGCGACCTCCACTCCTTTCTATCTAAGGTCATGTCTTCTGTGAGATCAAGTTTTGTCATATCCTGTCTGATCACCTCCCCCTAATACTTCTTCGGTTTACCTCTAACACTTCGTATAGCTCCCAAAACTAACCTCTCGTACCTCCTAACAGAAGCATCGGTACTCCTTCTCTGCACATGTCCAAACCATCGTAGTCTCGCTTCCCTCATCTTATCGGCCACTGGAGAGATTACCTTTGAGTTTAGGTGGAATCTTCTTGTCACACAATCCTCCCGAGGCAAGCCTCTATTTAGTCCATGCTGCCCCAATATGATGTGTGATATTATCGTTAATATTGCCACTACTCTAAATGATGGAACCCAGATACTTAAAATTTTTCCTCTTGGGGATAGGTTGAGTGGCAGGCCTCACATCAATGTCTGCTTCGTCCCTCGCAACACTGAATTCGTACTCCAAGTATTCTGTTTTGGTCCTACTCAGTTTGAATCCTTTGGACGCCAAGATGTGTCTCCAAGCCCCCAACCTATCATTAACTTTAGTTTGAGTCTCATCAATCAGTACTATGTCATCTGTAAATAGCATACACCATGGAACCTCCTCCTGGGTAGATCGCGTCAGCTCATCCATTGCCGAGGCAAACAGGAAAGGGCTCAACACAGATCCTTGATGGAGTCCTATCTCAACAGAAAAATACTCCGAGTCTCCTCATACCGTTGTTACCCGAGTTTTGGCTTCGTCGTACATGTACTTAATGACCATAATATATGTCATTGGGACACCTTTCACCTCTAGACACCTCCATAGGACATCCCTTGGAACCTTCTCGTAGGCCTTCTCGAGATCAATAAACACCATATGAAGGTCCTTCTTTCTTTTCCTATATTTCTCCACTAATCTCCGAACAAGATGAATTGCTTCAGTAGTCGATCGCCCCGGCATGAATCCAAACTGATTCTCCAAAATAGATACTACTTCTCACTCTCATCTCCACCATTCTCTCCCCCAAATCTTCATAGTGTGACTTAGCAACTTGATACCCCTATAGTTGTTATAGTTTTGAATATCCCCCTTGTTCTTGTACAATGGAACCATTCTACTGCTCCTCCATTAATAAGGCATCTTGGCAGTCTTCATAATAGCATTGAGTAGTCTAGTCAACCATTTTATGTCATCCTTGATCATGTTCTTTCAAAAATCTACCAGAATCTCATCGGGTTTGATTGCCCTCCCTCTCTTCATCCTACTAATAGCCCTTCTAACCTCCTCAATTCTGAACCGCCTACAATAACCAAATCACTATGACTTTCCGAGTGTGCCAACTCACCCATCTCAATATCTCTATCTTCTTTTTTATTTAGGAGTTTATGAAAGTAAGCTTGCCACCTTACTTTAATAGAAGTGTCATCCACCAATACCTCACCCTCCTCATCCTTGATGCACTTCACTTGGTCCAAGTCACGAGCTTTTCTTTCTCTCTCTTTAGTGAGCCTATACAACCTCTTGTCCCCCCCTATCACTTAGCTCCTCATATAGGTGCTCAAACGTTGTTGTCTTAGCACTCCTCACTGTCATCTTTGCTTCTGACTAAACCGTCAAATATATCTCCTTAAGCATTCGCTTTTCATTTTCATCCCTTAAGCATTTGTACAAAAATGCACTACTGAAAATCAATGAGGAAATATGAAATTTTTTGGATGAAAGAGTTCCTCTTATGATTAGAAACCACTAATGAAAACCAATCAGAGTTGAAATAATTAAGTTCATAATCATCAATTTCGTAAAAATCTCAAGGTTCATGAAAATTCTCAAATTGCTCAATTAAATTTTCAAATTTGATGTTAAAATCAAGGCATAATTAATGAGTGATGATAACGAAAGTAGAAAAATACCTTTTTTAATCAAAAACATTCAAAATATCAATCAAGGGTTGTCCTAGCCGAGCTCCCAAAGTTTGAAAATGGAGAAAAATATTCAAAATGGGAGTACAGGGGTCTGAAACCCCCCCTCCCCCCAACCCCCTAATGTCGATATGGTGACATAAGCGTCATTATGGTGACATAAGTATCGCTATTGTGACACCTGGACATTAACTCAATCCTTCTCTATAGAGACTAACAGGTCTCTATAGCGGCTTCTCTATAGTGAGCCACCTCGCTATAGCAAGGTTACAATAGCGCGCCCTTCGCTGTAGTGAGGCTTGAACCAAAACACAACAAAAACACTTTAAAGCAATTGAAGGCTCTGAATCAACTCTCAGGATTCATCTGGAACCCCGTACATATAAACAATAAATGTAACTTTACTAGATTCAACGTTTTGAACTCAATGGAATCATCGAAAATGAATTCAAAGCCTCCTTGACCCGGGACTCAATCAAGCGTCTTAATTCTAACTTAGGCCACTTGAATTATCAAAATGACACTAGGGCATAGTTTTAGCACTAAAATCACATGTCAAGACCATTAGAACAATTAGAATATTGATCTGAGCACCGAAACTCAAAACATTGACCAAGTCAAACCTAGCTCAAACTTTAACTCAATTTCCAACTCTAAACCTAAGATCCACATAAAAACATCAAATCTCATTCTAACAATTCTCCTAGACCAATTTTCATATTCCAGAACTAATGGAGTCAATAAAATTTCATTCCAAAAATCAAATCTTCAAATGACTCAAAAATTTAAAATTAGGTAATTCAAACCTCAAAAATTAAATCTTTGACAAAAACCTCAATTTTTCCATAATTTTTTAAAATTAAATTTTAAAATTAATTGAACATGACTCAAGGCCATTAACAGGAGGAGCAAAATAGTAATTTTGTCAAATAAATTAAAAATAACCTTTGGAGTCATTACATGATCCTCGAGTAATTTTTATGGGTCGTAGAAGACAGGATGATCTCATAGATTAGTCTCGTACTTGAGATCCTGAGTGGATGATTTTGAACTCTATTTAAACTGACTTATACAGACCGTAGATGGGTCTACTGGTCATAGACCTAGTCGTCCCTGTCTGATAGAATTTAACTAAGGGCATTTTGCTTCTTTCCTACCCTCCTAACCCCTAAACTACATCTTTTTAGCCCTATTTGTTTTTACCATATAACCATTTTTAATCATTAAAAATCATCCTACTCTAAATCAGTCACCAACATTCTCAAATCCTAAAGGTCACCTTCTTCTCCAAGATCCTCTCAAGCTCAAGTAAAGTCAAACTAGGGTTGTCTTCAAATTCCTCCATCAATTTTCAGGTTTTCTCCGAAGAATTCATCCAAAGTATGTGGGTATTCATCCACGGATCCCTTCCACTCATGGATCACGAAGAATCCTCTACTTTTTCAATCAATTTCTATTATGAATTTTTATGGGTTCTAAAGATTTTTCTTTAATCGCATGAACTATGATTTATATTATGATAATTTATCTATTTACTTTTGAATTGATGTCAATTGCATGATTTTGATGATTTACAAGTAAATTTTCTACAATGCTACATAGGGTTTAAGAATATCATTGTGGGTTCCCTTAATTTTGATTTCAATTCAAATCATTGCTCATGATTATGCATAATTTCATTGAGTTAAATGTTTTAAAGATGATTTGAAATGCATCCATACAAATTACCCTACTCTTACTATGGACTATGATAATGATTGAAAAAGAACTTCACCCACGTTTCATGAAATTGTTCAATTATGATTTATGGAAGTCACTAAAGAATGAATGAACGATGGTGAAAGAATTTTCTCACATAATCATGGATTCAGGGTGTGATAAGGACAATTCTCACATTGCTTGCATCACAAGGTTTTGATGAGCTATTCTATTTATAATGATGATTAATAGTTCCAAATTTATGATATGTTATGTTGTATTATGATTTATTATTTCGTTGAAATTTAACTTAGCACCGAGAGGACCCAGATTAATTGCAGCTCACCAGGATCGATCCTTCTATTCTTGGCGAAGCATCTTCTCCTTTGAACAATCTAACATCTCTTTTTCCCCCTTTCACACATTATCATGTAATTTATTGGAAAATTCAACTGTACATATGACTCAATTGAGAATGAATTTAAATCAATTGGGTGCACAATCAAATAGTTTACACATATGAAATGTGTGGCATCGCTAATTAATTATAAGCCACCCGTTGACATCGTCCACATATTTCTCCGTATATAGTTGAGAAAGTGAGATGAATGGATTAACATAATAAAGTCATGTACACAACTAGTTCTGGCTATACTAGCGTAGCAACGCAAGAGCCAAGAGATCAACAAATTAATACACGACGTCAGGCGAAAATAATACAAGTTTCGATCAATTTATGTTGGCCCTCCTCGTCTTCATGTTGGTTTACGCCATAGCTGATTCAATCATGCATAGAAATGACCACATCATTTCATGGTCGATAAGCTAGAGGTTACCTCTTCATTATAAACCATGCAATTCAAAGGGAATTGGAACATCATCATCCATAGCTATAAACCAAAATTAACAAAGGACTTCTATTATCAGAATTTTATATGAAAATAACATCATTTCAACGTCAACGTTACCAAGGAATAAATAACACAAAGCTTGTTCATGCTACATTTGCCACTGCAGGAATACCTACACATTATTATGTTTCAACAGCCATTTCAACGAGTTGGAATTCAAAACTCCCAATGTTTGTAAATGTCAAGATTCTTGGATGGTCAAAAAAATGTAGAATGACTGTTTCATGTTGGGATGTAAAGTTACAATTTTATCCAACCACCAAGGATACAGCCATTCTATCTGGTTGCGGCTCACAAAAATGTGAGGTCAACATCTATTAATACTGTAAAACAGCTCAAGCAGACATATCAATAGAAAGTTGTCTGCTTAAGCAATTAAGCAGCTGCAGCAGATATGTCGTTCAATAATTGCGTGCTTCAGCTGCTTTTGTAGAGTCTTCTATACGTATTGGTATTTCTAAAATATTATATCCCAATGCAATTCATCTGTAACATACATTTTTAAGTATAATTTGCTCATTTAGGACACAAGTTTTGATGAATATATTACAAATAATTTCTTTGTTTTTTTGTCGCTGAAACATTACTAACGTAGTATTTGTAATAAATGATGTTCTCCTTAAAATATTTGGGGATCCATGTACCAGGGGAAAAAATTCTCAAATTTAGGTGTATTCGATATCTGGTAAATCTTTCTACCCTCTATATCTCGTCGTTTCTCTTCTTAGAACTTTTGGGAAAAATTAACTGGTATGTTGTTTTTGTTTTTCTTCTTCTACTTAAAATAATTTTCTATTTACATTTTACTTACTTTTTTCCTTTTTCTTATATTACCATGTCGGGATTATATGATTTTTATCAACAACATAAAAAGTAAGATTGTTATAAGAGAGGTTTTTTTTCCCTTTTTAAATATAATTAACTGATTCGATTAATTCATATTCACTCATCGTAAAATTCGTAGAGAAGAAAGTGTTTCTTAATTTTCATTTATTCCCTCCGTTCTAAAAGAAATTATCTTTTTTTAATTTAATTCAAAAAGAAAAGTAATAATTTAGTTTCTTTTTTTGGCAACATTTTAATCTTAACTTTTCATATAATATTTAAGTTCATAAGATTAAAAGATATTTTGATATATTTGATATCACTTTAATTTGAAACTACAAAATTAAAAAATTCTTTTTATTTTCTTAAATTTCATGTCAAGTCAAGACGGAGGGAATATTACTTATTTTGAGAGGGCAAAATTACTTTTTAAAAAAGAAAGTGTTTGGACAAGTTTTGAAAGGAAATAAGTGCTTTTAGAATAGCAGAAACTATTTTTAAAAGTGTTTTTTCTTTCAAATATTTTGTTGAAAGACACTTTCGAGAAAATATTAGGAGAATTAAAAAAAATCAGAAGCTTTAATCAAACACGCTAATAATATTTGATAGTTATTTTCAAAGCTTTTTGGAAAAACATTTTGAAAAGTCGTAGTTTGTATTAGGAAAAATTATTTGAGAAGTCTGTTTTTTCATTATTATTTTTATTATTATAGAGAGAAAAGCAAATTAGATAACTTGGTATCAAATTTTATTATATATTTCAATTTTCTCATGCTTGGTTGCTTAAATATTCTGAAAAATATTTTTCAAATCAACTCATTTTCCTCAAATTTAAGGAAAATGATTTTCTTTCAAAAATTATGAAAAACATTGTTCAAAGCTCCCATACAATCTCAATTTAAAATCTTTTTTATCTCATCCTTACCACGACCCTCCTCCCCCCCGCCCAAATTTTTTTTAAATAAAATAAAATAAAAAGTTTATAAATAATAAATATTTCACATTTTGAATTTTTTTACTTCATTCCTATGCCGACCCACTACCCCCACCCCCTCCAAAATAATTAAAAAGTTTATTCCCACGAAAAAAAAATTTAAAATTTATTTTTGAAAAATGTTTTAAATTTTCAAAAATTTTGTTTATTTATCCCATTCGTGCCTCTACCCTCCCCGCACCCACCCAACCCTCATACAACCCCCTCCCCCCAAACACACTCGCAAAATTAAAAATTTATTTTTTGAAAAATTTTCAATTTTTGAAAAATTTATTTTTATTTTTAAAAAGATATTTCAAATTATGAAATATTTCATGTCAGAAACTATTTTCCAAAAAAATATTCTCCTCTCTAATAAAAAATAAAATATATTTTTAGAAAATATTTTCATTCAGTAACCAAACAAGAAAAAATATTTTTCACTCACCAACCAAACATGAAGAAATGAGTTAAAAATCAACTTATTTTCCAAAAAAATATTCTCCATGAAAACATTTTCCTCCCTACCAAAGACAACCTTAATATCTATAACTTGCTAAGACAAAGTCGTTTATGAGGAAGAATCAAGGCTATCACTAAAATACCCAATCACTACTAATTCGATAATTTCAATATGATTGCAACTTTTACCAAACAAGCATATCTAACGAGGAAGTTGTGCTTGGCGACCTATCACATTTATGGAAAAACAAATGTTACTAAAAGTGGTGATATATTAGGACAAAAGAAACGCATCACATTTAATTCTCCTAATATTAATACCTTATGTTTTCTTGTCACCATATATTTAATTAAATAAGAAAAATAGTATTAGTCTTTTTAATTTATAAAATGAAACAAAAAGCTGTGTTTTTTTCAAGAATTATATTTTTTACTGGAATAGACAACAAGAGTAGCCTGGAGTGTTGATAGTTTCATGTGTGGTTTTGAGAGGAGGGGAATAAATGGTTAATATATCTATGGAGTCTGAAAAAAATGAAGTACAACGACGAAACCAAACAAGTATGACAGTGAACACTCATTATAGAATTACAGCAGATTCTTGATGAATCAACAACACATTGTGCTCGATGGTGATGAGGAGGCGGAACAACAAGCCTCTGCTATCTGCTTAATGAAGGTTATTCAGCACAAAATTTTCGCTCAAACGACAAAATGTAACAACTTACTCAATAAAATTCAACAGTATAAACAAAAGAAACAAGTAAATGAAATTCCCCTCCTCTAATAATAGGCTGTAATCCAAGCTTAACTACTCCTTTCATTTGGTTCAAGATTAAGAATTGAAGGGATCACTTAATAATATCATTTAAGATGATCAATTTTACCCTAGATCCTAATGATTTGGAAATCAAAAGAGTTGACTACTTTTTTCTTCAACAGTCCCATGTTTGGGACCTTTTTTTACCCTTACAAGCATGCTCGTGAAGCTGAGACCTTAAACAGTGTCCATAAATTCCTCCAACACAATTATTTACTCAAAGTTCAACAAAAGAAAGGCTTAGTTAAATTAAGAGTAGCAACATGATAACCTGGTTAAAGAAAAGGAAGCTGATATCTCAAAGGTGTTCATCCTTCACTGACTGCCTCCTGTATAAGTCCTCAATCACAACAAAAGTAGGGTATATCATATCAATCAATCCAACAAGTCAGACACAGGATTCTTCTTGAATGCATCAACCTCAGCCAACATGCTTGCCAATCCTTTATTTGGGAATACATTATCCACTTTCATTCTTTCAGCAATACCATAACAAGGAACTTTGGCATTTATATATGCCCGAATAAGGCATTGGTACTGGTTAATTCGGGAAACATATCCAGCTTGTCTCATTCTGTGAAACATTTTCTCAGTATTATGAATATCACCTCTCTTTGCATATTGTTCCATAATCACCAAATAAGAATTAATCATTGGCCTCAACCGATTCTGCTCTCCAGCTTTATGCAATATTGCATCCGCTTTTTCCACTTCACCAGCTTCAACATAAAGTCTGACCAAGGCATCCCAAGTCAATGGCCCAATTTGGCAACCACGGTCAGCCATACGCTTCACAAGGTCCTTTCCTTTGGACAACATCTTATGATTGGCATAAATTCTCAATAAAACAGAATAATGCTTCGATGACAGTGATGGCCACTTTAGTGCCATCTTATCAAAAACTGCCTCTGCCTCCTCAATATTATGCAGTTTTCCCCAAGCTTCAACAGCAGCCACACATTCTCCAAGAAGAGGATTAGACTCACAAACTTGCCAGATTCTATTGACTTCGTCAGCCTTTCCAAGAGCTGCATAAAGCGGAAGCAAACTACGACATGCCCCGCGATTTTCGTTTATATCTTCTCCTTCCATCTCTTTTAGTACATTCTCGGCCTTCTCATGCAGACCAGCCGAGACATAATGCTTTGCCAAGATGCTCTTTAAGTTGATATCAGGTTCTATCCCTTCGGCCTTCATGGTCGCAACAATTTGCTCCATTCCAGATATGTCGTTGCATTGCCCCTTAGCATCTATCAATGTTCTGTATGTAAAATGGGATGGCTTCACATTGTCCTTCTCCATTAGCAAGAGAACATCCGCAATCTTCTTTTTATCAGTCCTCTTATATAGAAGGAGCAACTGATTGCAAGTAAAGCATGTTAATGGAAATTTGAGGTCCTTCATTTTGTTAAAGATCTCCTCAGATTTCTTCACATCATTTTTGGCAACGTAATTGGCCAATAAAGTACGATAAATAACTTCACTCCTGAAAGACTCTGGTATCCTCTCAATATAATATTCTGCCTTATTTAGACCACGGAGTTTGGCAATTAAATCAACACGAGAAGCATAGTCTCGATCAGTAAAAGTGAACTGTTTTTTTGAGTCCAACCACTCAGAGAGCTGCCAAAAGCCAGAAATTACAACAATTGAATAACAGCAAGATGATGACAATAGAAATCAACAAACTAATCAGGTTAGAAGCAGTTGGTTTTTTTTCCTCAATGTGAAACTAATAGAACTAGAGTTTATCACTATCTCCCTAAAGCCATGTTCTGCTGCAAACATAAGTTGACAAGACAACTAGGAAGCAGCTAAATATTTTCATTTTATGTTAATATAGAACTTAAAATAGCCAAAAGGGTAAAAGGGAAAAACAAACCACCAATGCAAAAGTATCGATAAGCCAGGAAGGATGCATCAGAAGCAGGAGATTGCAGTAATCAAAATGAAGTGTGAATATTATACAGGCATTTGGAAAGTATTTGGTTGAAGTGGGAAAAAATAAGTATTTGAAGTTGAAGTTAAAAATAGTATTTGGAGATAACCAACAAAATCCAATGTAATCCCAAAAGTGAGGTCTAGGAAGGATAGTGTGTGTGCATATCTTGCCCCTACCTTGGGAGGTAGAGAGGTTGTCTCAGATAGACCATCGGCTCAAGGAAAAGCATATCAGAGGAGATTGAAAAGAATAAATAAAATGAAGGAATCATGGCAACATACTATAAAAGAGCATAGCAAAACATTCTAAAAAGGACCTTTAATGGTAACAAAATAGTGTGATGATTGGAAACAAGAGACGGTAGATAGTATCAGAAATTGAATGACAAGAAACTACAGCAGAATAGTATCCTTGCAAGACAATGCTCTACAACCAACTAACCTTCTACCATAATCCGTGTCCTCAACAACCTCCTATCCACGATCATGTCCTTGGTACAATGTAACTATGTCATATCATGTCTAATAACCTACTACTACTACTATTACTAGTATTTGGAGGTATTATTTCCAAATTTCTTGGCACCCCTATTTTTGCAAGTTCTTCAAAAAAAATTACAAAACAATAAAGGCATAAAAATTAGGGAAATATTTCCAGATGCAACAGGAATAGAGTTTAAAATTAGTTAAAACTCCTCCATCCAAAAAGAAACCCAAATTTTGAACCTTCCATGTACTACTCAAGTATCAAGTAGCTCCACGGAGAAACACTTTCACAGTGAACTACGAATTCTAAATGATATACAAGCAATAGTCAATTAGTAATATCAAAAAACACAAGCATAAACAACTTCTGGAGTAATTTTGCTGCTTAAAATCTGGTACGTAACCTCTCAATATATCAAGAAAGAGGAACATCAATAAAAGATGTACCACTATTGATGGCCTTTTATGTATTTGTAAGAGACCATACTGACAAAGGGTTCAGTCTAATGTGGACGTCCATTTAGGAGGTGTCAAACAGACTAAGAAACACAGGATATATGCAAAGATTGGACAAGATTGTAGTTTGAAATGCAAAGACTTCAAATATGCAATCTCAATCTTCCATTATACAACAACAACAACATACTCAATGGAATTCCACAAGTGAGGTCTGGGGAGGGAAATATATATGCAGACCTTACCACTACCTCATCGAGATAGAGAGGGTGTTTCCGGAAAACCTTCGTCTTAAAAATGAAACCCATAAGCAAAAGATACGAGATATAGAAAAAAGGGAAAATAAAATAAAAAGGAAAAACGACTAAAAATAAAAGGCAAGAGATAGTATGTAATACGATAAAAGTAACAAATATAAAGCGGATAATGACAACACAGGGTACAAAGACACGACTAATCCTATTATATCACAAGGCTAGATATCAACATACCCCTACTAGCCTATTAGCCTTTGACCCTAATACGCAACCTCCACTCCTTTCTATCTAAGGTCATGTCCTTGGTGAGATGAACTTTCGCCATATCTTATTTGATCACCTCCCCCAAATACTTTTTTGGTCTACTTCTACCCCTCCATATAATCCCTAAATCCAACCTCTCGCACCTCCTAATAGGAGCATTGGTACTTCTTCTCTGCACATGTCCAAACCATCGTTGTCTCACTTCCCTCATCTTTGTCAACCACAGGGGCCACCTCTAACTTTTCCGAATGATCTCATTCCTAATCTTATCACTCCTAGTATGTCCACACATCCATATCGCCACTCCTCTGGATGATGGACCCAAGATATTTAAAGTTTTCTCTCTCGGGAATAGATTGAGTGGCAAGTCTCACTTCAATGTCTGCTTCATCCCTCACAACACTGAATTTGTGCTCCAAGTATTCTGTTTTGATCCTGCTCAGTTTAAACTCTTTTGATTCCAAAATATGTCTCCAAACCCACCAATGCAAAAGTATCGATAAGCCAGGAAGGATGCATCAGAAGCAGGAGATTGCAGTAATCAAAATGAAGTGTGAATATTATACAGGTCCATTATACTGATGTGATAAATGAAAATGTAGTGCAAACATAATTAAAAATGAGATGGCAGAAATGGAAGGGTGTAATAGGAATGTTATATAGTATGAAAACACCTACCAAGAGAAAGGCTAGTTCTGTAGAATAAAAGTCAGAATACTAGTACTATATTGAAGTGTATGTTCCCTCCCCCACCCCCCACCCCAATCCCACTTTGTGGGATATCACTGGTATGTTGTTGTTGAAGTGAATGTAGAACCTTTAGGACTCAACATATTCAAAAAATTAGTATAGTAGAAATGTAATGCAAAAATGGACATGCCATCATACAAGATTGAGAAAAAAATTCTCTCATCACATCAGTAAAGGGTGCAAGTGACAACACAAATACAGTAGAACAAGAGAAATTGTTTAAGATAGTTTGACCATATCCTACATAAACCTTCAAATGCACCATTGTGTAGGAGCATTACAGTGACTGAAGGTGGTAAAATGCGACCCAAAATCATATTGAAGAAAGTTCTTCAAAATCCTACAATCACTTTAAGTCAATGCAAACTTAACTATGAATATGACATAATCAAAAGTTCAGTTGTTATAACTATCACATTAGGTATGAATAGATTTAAATAAACTGCGAGATTAGATAACATTTAATTTGAGAAAACCCGTAGTTTACCTTGAAAGATGACAGTGAACTAAATGGGCATTACGCCTATCAACCAAAAATATTTAGCTCACAAGGTGAGGATTGTTCAAGAGCATGTCTAATGAGGCAACAACTCAGTCACTCAATCATTGTGAAACACCTAGAACTCGAACATTTTGGATTGAACATCTGAAGCATGAACAAAAATGGGACCCAAAATTTGGAGAATACAATAGGCATGGGACTAGCTCTAATGCTATGTTAGAAGAAATAGCCCTAGTACCTAACTCAACTCAAAAAGCTAGCCCATGAGATGAGCATTGTTCAAGTACATAGAAGAAGGCAACAATTTATTCCCTCAACCAATGTAATATGCTCTAAAGGATTCACATAAATTGACAAACAGTTCACAGACTGATTCATATACTACTTTCTGTTTTTGACCATGTAAGAGCCAATTCACTTCTCATAATAGGTTTTGACATTGAACATTAAAGACACCATAAACCTTAAGACATCTGTCACGAGGGAATGAGATTTCAGAAAGAAAAAAAAAAAGCCTCCATCTTCACAAGAGTAACTAAAGAAGTTTTTATCAAAATGCATTAACTAATGTTTTTCCTTTCAGTTGCTTAAACTGTAGAGAGCAAGCACTTGTGGTAAATTCTAAATTATTTGAAAACTTACTTCATGATGTTCAAGCTTCATTATTTCTAAAATGACTAATGGTTGCACAGTTTACAATGTTCTAAAAGAAAAACTATAACTGCATCATGACCACACTACTAATGTAAACACACAATGATCATTTTTTTATGACAAGCACACAGTTAGTAGTTTAAGACCCTGATAGTAAAACCTACAAATGCACCAAAAGTTAAATAAGATGCCTGATCTGATATAAAAGAGACAGATTACCTGCAGTGCCCTCCCATACATGCGCCTTTTACGAAGATCAAGCATTGCTGCTGCTACTTCTGTCCGTGTCACATTATTTCCTTCAACCCACTTATCCATGATTTTCCTAACAGATAATGCTGGCGATGCCATGATAGCATTGAATAATGCTGAAGAAACTCTGTTCCTTGGAGACTTCTGTTTGATACTTTCGGCCTCCGTATCAGACAATAATTTCTGACGTGCTTCCACATCTTCTCCATCAAGATCCCCTTCGGAAAGCTCATGCTCAGAGACTGACTCGTCTACTTTGTTGACTTCTTGTATTGCTTCAGTTGCAGTAGAAGATTCAAGCTCTGAAAACCCATTGTCTGAATTACTATCTTCTTCTCCACTGCTCTTTGTGCCAGCTTGTGAAGAGAAACTTCGGCTTTCCATGAATAATTTGAGAAAACCATAAGATGTTATTTGGAATCCTCTAAATGTAAGATGTCGATGTGATATTACATTGGAAGCCCCTTTAAGCCCGTCACTGTATCCTTTAAGGCACTGACTTGAAATATCTAAAGAGTCGTAACAAATTCGAGAACCTCCAGTCATAAATACTTGTTTCCTGGAGCAGATAGCCATTTTCATCAATAAAGTGCCCATAATCTAAGCTAGAAAAGACTCTCTCTCTCTCTCTCTCTCTCTCTCTCTCTCTCTCTCTCCCTCTATAAAGGAATTGGAAGACACAGAAATGTTTAAAAAGCAGAGAAGATGAATAAATATTTAAAGTAGCACTCCAACACTCTCTACTCTTTATCAGTTGCTTTGACCTACACGACTACATCATTGTAAATTTTTTATGCTCAAAAATATCACCAAAATGTTAACCTTATATTCTATGTTTCACTTGGTATGATCATCATATGTAATAACATTATATCCAATTTAGGGTTGAGACATTGTTGTCTGTTGAAAAATGAAAGTTACATTCCTCTGTACCAAACATAAGCTATATAGTAGTCTACTTTCTTATTTAAATTATTATGAAATTAATAAAACAAAAATGAACAAACCTTTTCTACCCAAACATCAAACACTTGCTACACAAAACAGCGTATGTTTCCAATGTCCCAGACACAAAGAGCACACTTGATTCACCAAATAACTGAGAATAAATCACCTTAGGAAATCATTTTTAGTAATGTGATACAATTTGACAGTGCACAGAACTAAAACAAACCATCTAATAAGAAGCAAGAAAAACTTGTGAGGAGAGGTAGAGATGGGATTACTTGAAGGAAGAAGACGCTCGACGAACTGCCCACATGATTGGTCTCGCAAAGTCTAAACGTGACTCTGGAAATGTGAAGAATCCTTAAACCCTAAAAACCCTCTCTTTCGACTTCGCTTTCTATATATTCTTATTGGAGACCTACAAATGTAATTGAAGATTGAGATAAAAAGTATACCAAAAAAAAATTTGAGAAAAACATTCAAATTATCATTTACTAGTTTGAAAAATACACTTTTATATTTTGTTCCACTTTTATCATGGTATATATGCTATTACTATCTCTTTTATTTTGAAAATAATGTCACATCACACTCTAAAATGAATAAAACATTAAATAAATAAATTATAGTATTACTTAAAATTAAATATTAAAATATTATTATTTCAAAAAAAATTATAAAATAAAATAGAGATAAATATACAAAACACACTTAAACTATACCACTTTTTTAGTTTCACGCCTAAAGTATTAGAAGTTTGAGAAACACACTTAAATTATCACTTATTAGTTTGAGAAACACACCTCAGTGGTGCGTGTAATACACTCTATAGGAGAAAATCTTGCCACATTGACAAAAATTAAATAAAAATATTAATATTAGTTAAAATTAAAATATTAAAGTATAAATATTCTTTCGAAAAATTATTATTTAATTTTCTCACCTACTCTATTGTCCCTACCCCTCTACCGCCCACCCACCCCTAACAATTTCCGCCCCTTTTATTTTTTATCTTTTTTATAAAATATTTTTTAAAAGTTTAAATTTCATACCCTACTCCACTCCTACCTAAAAAAAATAAGTTTTTTTTTAAATAATTAAAT
>DF362048.1:0-14765 GCA_000787875.1 Solanum virginianum
CAGTGATTTTAGTTCATGAAAGTATGGTTGTTTTAGCATATTTTAAGCTTCAAATCTTGGATCTAATGTTAGATTTGATGAGGGGTTTTGATATAAATGTCAGGTTTTACCACTGATTTTCCTATATGATATCATTTCCAAATTGCATACTCTTTTACCCCCATTACACACCCCCAAGGTGTTTGATAAAATATCTGGTTATGTTTTCTTGAGAAATTGAATGTCCAAAGCATGAGATATGATATGAATGATGTTATGATGATGAAATGAGCTATGTACATGATTATTCCTACATGAGGTATTGCATTAGAGATTATGATGAATCCTATATAAAGTGTTGCATCGACCATGCCCAATTTAGGAGGATAAGAGCCTAGGTAACCTAGAATGAGGGTGAATATGCATTTCCACCAGGGTGACAGGGTGGCATCATCATCAACCTAGAATGAGGGTTAATACTCATCTCCATCTAGGTGATAGGGTGGCAACATCACCAACCTAGAATGAGGGTTAATACTCATCTCCATCTAGGTGATAGGGTGGCAACATCACCAACCTAGAATGAGGGTTAATACTCATCTCCACCTAGGTGATGTGGTGGCAACATCACCAATCTACTTAGGGGTTCGTACCTTGTAAAGCTAGCTTGGTCTCATCTTCACATATGATATTTTATATGAGCATGGATAACCTAAGCTTGTTTAACTTATGCATTGATCATACATGATATATCGCTATATCATGCCTATTGCCTATTATTATGTATATTGATTATGAAGCTTGTCTCTTGTTGCATTGCATCTCACATACTTAGTACATTCAAATGTACTAATGCGTACTCTTGCTTACATGATATCACCATATAGGAACCGGTGCCCAATTTGATCATCCTCCTCCACGTGGCTAGACGGTGTTATTCCAAGCTTGTTGGTTAGTCCTCCATTTAGGGGACTTTGGTTTATCTTTTCCTCTTATCTATGTATTGAGACACTATCTTATGTTATATTTGACTATGAGGGTGAGCCAGGTTACTTTGTCTTGGCCCCCGCTCTATCTATGTATTTAGAGGTGTTTGTTGGACATGTTATATATTTATGTATGAGCTTTGACTCTTGATTATGACGTTTATGCAACCTTTCCATTAGTCCTATTGTCCTCATTCTCAATATATATGTTTTTCTATGCTTCCGTGACTAAGGATGTGTAATGACAATTTAAGAGGCTTATTTGGGGTACCTTCGAGTTCCCCATTCGCTATGTCACGTCTAAGCCCGAGGCTTGGGTTGTGATAAACTTAGTATCAGAGCAATAAGTTTATAGATCCTCAGAGTTCAACACACTGGATCGACTAGAGTCCTATTTATGATTGTCAAGCGCACCATGACTATGAATAAGAGGCTTTTAGGCATTTTAGGAAATTTTTTCCCTTGTTCATGTCCTAAGTCGTGCTATAGAGTTATGATAAGTATTCCCCCCTAATGATTGTTCTTTGTTATGCTAGATCATGCCGAATATAAGAGGAAAAAGGGCCCATACTCCCAAGGAGCAACCTACCAATGGTGAGCTTTGGGATGCTCTTACTATGCTTACCTAAGTGGTAGCCAACCAAGTCAAACAAGGTGCCCAAGGACCTCATGCTACTACCCCGTAAGCTAGGGTAAGGGACTTCATGAGGATGAATCCTCCGGTTTTCCATGGGTCAAAGGTGGATGAGGATCCATAAGAGTTTATTGATGAAGTCTATAAAATCTTGTCAATCATAGGTGTTGGGCTAAATGAGAAGGCAGAGTTAGGGGTGTACCAACTCAAGGGGGTGGGTCAAATTTAATTTGATCAACGGAAAGGTGAGAAGGGTAATGGCCATGTGATGTTTTCGGAGGAATTCAAATTGGCCTTCCTTAATCGATTCTTCCTTCTTGAGCTTAGGGAAGCAAAGTTGGTTGAATTTATGAACTTGAAACAAGGTGGTAAAAGTGTGAGCGAGTATACCTTAAAATTTAATCAACTTTTAAAGAATGCTCCTCATTTTGTGGCTGACCCTAGGTCAAGGATGAATAAGTTTTTTATGGGGGTCACCAATTTAGTAAATGAAGAGTGCTGATCCACCTTTCTTATTAGTGATATGGACTTGTCTCGGTTAATGACATATGCAAAGCAAATGGAAGAAGAAAAGTTAAGAAAGAGGAGGGGCGATAAGGCCAAGAGAGCTCATTTTGGGGGCAAGCTCCATAAGGTTGGTCGATTCCATCAAGGCCAAGGGCCTCCTCATGCTACAAATAGGGGATTTGCCAATGACTTCCCTAGGCCTTAAAGTTTTGGTGATGTGTCTCCCATTGATATGTGTACTACATGTGGGAAAAGTCATAAAGGCCCATGTTTGAAGGGTTCCAATGCATGTTTTGAATGTGGAGAGCTTGGTCACAAGAAGGTAGATTGTTCTAGAAATCGTGGCAAGGTTCGGGGTGTAAATCTGGTTCCATTGGGTAGAGGTGGTCCTTAAGGTGGTGCCCCAAG
Organism: Solanum virginianum; assembly: GCA_000787875.1. NCBI lineage: Eukaryota > Viridiplantae > Streptophyta > Magnoliopsida > Solanales > Solanaceae > Solanum > Solanum virginianum. Next base: position 2,515 of record DF362048.1, read on the forward strand.
GCACAATCAATTCTATACACTATATTGGAGGCAAGAGGTTGGTGAGTTCCCCAATGTTGTTACTGGTATGTTGAAAATCTTTGATATGTATATGCCTGGATTGATTCGAGTGCTACCCTTTCCATTGTTACCTTTTTGTTACTAAAAAGTTCCATGTTGAGTCGGAGTTTTTGTATGAGTCATATGAGGTGTCTACTCCTATTGGTGTACCCATTGTTGCTAGGAGGGTGTATAGAAATTGTTCGATTTGCATCTTGCATAAAATCTTACCTTGTGATCTTGTTGAATTAGATATGGTTGATTCTGATGTTATTCTTGGGATGGATTGGTTGCATGCATACTATTCTTATATTGATTATAGGACCCATATGGTTAAGTTTCAATTTTCAAATAAACTCGTCCTTGAGTAGGAAAGTCATAATGTAATAGTGAGGGGTAGGTTCATCTCAAGCATTAAAACCCATAGGTTAATTTCCAAGGGATGTTTGTATCATCTTCTAAGAGTCAAAGCTATAGAGTCCAAAGTCCTTTTCATCAAGTTGGTTCTGGTTGTAAATAAATTTCTTGATGTCTTCTTAAATGACCTTCCCAGTGTCCTTCCCAAAAGGGAGATAGATTTTGGCATAGATCTCCTTCCCGACACCCAACCTATCTCCATTCCCCCTTACTGTATGGCCCCCGTAGAGTTGAAGGAGTTAAAGGACCAAATAAAAGATTTGTTGGAGAAGGAATTTATTAAACCTAGCCAATCACCTTGGGGGTGCACCGGTATTGTTTGTAAAGAAGAAAGATGGGTCACTTAGAATGTGCATTGACTATCGAATCTCAATAGGGTCAACATAAAGAATAGATATCCTCTTCCAAGGATTGATGACTTATTTGACCAATTGCAAGGGGCTAGCTTTTTCTCTAAGATTGATCTTCGATCCGGGTACCATTAAGTAGGGGTGAGGGACTATGATATTCCAAAGACGACCTTCTAGACTAGGTATGTGGATTATAAATTTGTGGTGATGTCCTTTAGATTGACTAATGTGCCGACCATCTTCATAGACCGAATGAATAGGGTCTTCAAGCCCTCTGACGATTCTGTTGTTATGGTCTTCATTGATGATATTTTGATTTATTCACATAGTAGGGAAGTGTATATAGGCCATTTAAGGGTCGAGTTGCAAAGATTGAAGGAGGAAAGATTGTATGTTAAATATGACAAGTGTGAATTTTGGTTGAAGGAGGTTGCATTCTTGGGTCATGTGGTGTCCGAGAATGGTATAAAAGTGGGTCCTAAGAAAATTGATGTGATTAGGAATTGCCATCGGGTATTAGGAGTTTCTTGGGCCCTGCAGGTTACTATAGAAAGTTGGTGAATGGGTTCTCCTCCCTTGTTTCTCCTATGACAAAATTGTCTCAAAAAAAGGTTAAGTTTGTGTGGACCGATGAATGTGAGAAAAGTTTCCAAACATTAAAAGATAGACTTGTGTTTACTCATATATTATCACTACCAAATGGGCTTGAGGGTTTTGTTATGTATTGTGATGCATCTAGAGTTATTTTGGGTTTTGTACTAATGCAAAATGGTAAGGTCATAGCCTATTCTTCTAGGCAACTCAAAGTGCATGTAAAGAACTACTCTACCTATGATCTTGAATTAACCATCGTGGTGTTTGTATTAAAGATTTGGTATCATTATTTGTATGGGGTGTATGTTGATGTCTTCACCGATCATAAGAGCCTTCAGTCTAACTTCAATAAGAATCACAGGTTTATTAATGATTTTGCATCATTATTTATATGGGGTGCATGTTAATGCCTTCACCGATCATAAGAACCATCAATATGTCTTCACTTAGAAAGATCTCAACTTGAGACAAAGAAGGTGGCTAGAAATCCTTAAGGACTATGACATGAGTGTGCATACCTTGAGTTGAAGGCCTTGGTGAAAAAAGGCTAGATAGAAGTTTTCTCCCAAGGGGGATATAGGGCCCTTAGATACCAAGGTAGGTTGTGTGTGCCATGTGTTGATGGTTTGAGGGAGAGAATTCTTGATGAAGCCCTTAATTCTTCCTATTCTGTGGACCTCGATTCCATGAAAATATATAGAGACTTCAGGGATGTGTATTGGTGGGGAGGTATGAAGAGAGATATTGCTAAATTTGTTTTCGATTGTCACAGTTGCTAACAAGTCAAAGCCGAGCATCAAAGGCCAGGTGGCCTAACCCAAGACATAGAGATTCCTACTTGGAAGTGGGAGGTGATTAATATGGATTTCGTGGTTGGGTTGCCCAGTTGATAGGATGACTAAATCGGCTCACTTTCTATCGGTTAAGACTTCATATGGGGATGAAGAGTATGCAAGGTTGTACATCCAGGAGTTGGTGAGGTTGCATGGGGTTCCTTTATCCATTATATTGGATCGTGGTGCACAATTTACTTCACACTTTTGGAGATCTTTTCAAAGGGGTCTTGGAACCAAAGTTCACCTTAGTATGGCCTTCCACCCTCAAATGGATGGCCGATTCGAGAGGACAATTCAAACACTTGAAGATATGCTTAGGGCATGTGTGTTGGAGCTTAAAAGTAGTCGGGATGACCATCTTCCATTGATTGAGTTTGCCTACAATAATAACTATCAATTTACATCGGTATGGCTCCTTTTAAAGCTCTTTATGGGAGACATTATAGATCACCGGTGGGTTGGTTTGAGGTTGGAGAGGTCACCTTATTGGGGCCGGATCTAGTTATGGATTCTCTTGAGAAGGTTAAGATGATTACGGAAAGGTTGAGGACAACCCAAAGTCATTAAAAATACTATGTCGATGTAAGGAGAAGAGACCTAGATTTCCAAGTGGGGGATTGGCTTCATTTGAAAGTTTCTCCATTGAAAGGTGTGGTCCAATTTTATAAGAAAGGGAAGTTGAGTCTAAGGTATGTTGGCCCTTACGAGGTGATAAAGAGGGTTGACATGGTAGCTTATGAGTTGAAGTTGCCTAGCGAAATGAATTTAGTTAATCTAGTATTCCATGTTTCTATGTTGAGAGAGTGTGTTGGTGATCCTAATGCTATTGTGCCTCTTGGTGTTGTGGGTGTTGTTGTGGATAACTTGACTTATGAGGAGGTTCTGATTCAGATCTTGGATAGGAAAGTAAAGAGATTGAGGAACAAAGAGGTGGCATCCGTTAAGGTCCTTTAGAGGAACCAACAAGTCGAAAGTGCTACTTGGGAGGCCGAAGCAGACATGCAAAAGCGGTAACCTTATCTCTTCCACTCCACTCAAGCCTAAGGTACTAATTTTAATTCCCCTATGTGCTATCAAGCCTTATATTTCAGCCCCTATTTCATTCATGTGCATTCATGTTTAAGTTGGCAATTTATGATGATTTCACACTTATGATAAGATTTTAAAAGTGGTGTTTTAAATGTAATGTTGCATTCATATTGGGGCTGATTTGTCCATGATTAATCTAAGTTGGCAATTTATGATGATTATTCCCCTATGTGCTATCAAGCCTTATATTTCAGCCCCTATTTCATTCATGTGCATTCATGTTTAAGTTGGCAATTTATGATGATTTCACACTTATGATAAGATTTTAAAAGTGGTGTTTTAAATGTAATGTTGCATTCATATTGGGGCTGATTTGTCCATGATTAATCTTGCCTTGTATGTCTCTTCTACATTGGCGGATGAATGTTCCCAAGGGGGAGATATTGAAACGACCCCAAAAAGTTCTCGAAAATGTGCTTTGGTAGTGCCCAGAATCTTGTTTTCCTAATATCTAAATATATGTTTGGAATTTCAAAAATCCAACTTCATATTCTTATTCAGGGGGTCCAAATTAGGATGACAAAGGTCTAACCTCGAACTTAAAGCAAAGGAATTGAATTATAAAATTTTGCTTGGTGCGATTTCTAGAGAGCCTCAACATCCTCCACGCGACGGAGAGACATGTTATTTCTGCACTGTCTTTTCCTAGTTTGCCCAGATTTTTCTAAGTGTTAGACCTAATTTCACCTATACATAGCCTTATTTCACCCTCATATCACCTAAAACATTCCCCAATATTTCCCCAAACACTTAGACTCATTTTCACTCCCCAAACTCTAGTTCAAAACCCTCATCGCAAGCTAAGGTTCTTCTTCAATCTTCAAGTCTCCATTTCCAATCTTCACCAAGTTCATCCCCAACCTAAGGTATATGGGTTTCTTTCATGAGATTCCTTTCACCCATGTTTCAAATCTCCATTAGAGTCTTTTTGAAGAACTTCACAAAAGCTAAGGTATGTGGTGTTGAACCATTGGATCCTTCCACCCATGGTGCCTAAACCCTCTTTTTACTTATAATCATGATTTAAAGTTGATTTTACATGTGGGTCTTGTATATTGAGAAATTTACTGCACAGTGATTTTAGTTCATGAATGTACAGTTGTTTTAGCATGTTTGGGCTTCAAATCTTGGATTTAAAGTTAGATTTGATGAGTGCTTATGATATGACTGTCTTGGGAGTGTTGCAAGATGTTGATCAAAGGTTTTACCACTAATGTTCGTGCATGATTGCATCTCCAAATTGCATGCTCTTTTACCCCCATTACACACTCCTAAGGTGTTTGATAAAATGTCCAATTATGTTTTCTTGAGGAATTGAAGGTCCAAAGCATGAGAGGATGGCAAAATCACCAACCTACCGAGGGGTTTGTACCTTGTAAAGCTAGCTTGGTGTCATCTTCACATATGATATTCTATATGAGCATGGATTACCTAAGCTTGTTTTACTTATGCATTGATTATATATGACATATTGCTATATCATGCCTATTGCCTATTGTTATGCATGTTGGTTATGAAGCTTGTCTCTTGTTGCATTACGTCTCACATACTTAGTACATTCAAACGTACTAATGCATACTCTTTCCTACATAATATCACCATGTAAATACTTTGTCTTGGCCCTCGCTCTATCTATGTATTTAGAGGTATTTGTTGGACATATTGTGTATTTATGTATGAGCTTTGACTCTTGACTCTTGATTAAGGCATTTACTCAAGCTTACCCTTAGCCCCATTTTCCCTATTTCCTATCTATATGTTTTAGTATACTTTCGCGACCAAACATATTTTATTTATGCAAGCTTTCCCTTAGTCTCGTTGTCCTTGTTCTCAATCTATATGTTATTGTATGCTTCTGTGACCAAGGATGTATAATGATAAGTTAAGAGGCTTGTTTGGGGTACCTTGGGGTGGCTCATTTGTCGTGTCATGTCTAGGCCTTAGGCTTGAGTCATCACATAATGGATCCATAGCATATATAAAGCCTTATCACGTACACTCCAAGTTACTATTTTGGATATTTTCCTTTTCGAATGGTCTGAGAATATTACCAGACTATTAGAAATAAAATCATAACATCACTACTATCATTTTGACATAAAAATCACAAAATTTAGAGGCAGACCAATTTTAGAGTCTAAATTGAGAATATGGGGACCTACACTGTGAGTTTTGGAATAAACACTATATAAAGGTCCTAAGTAGTCTTTCAAACTTTTGTCTCAAAATGGAACACAGTCGAGGGATAAGAACAACCTAGTTCAATTCATATGAAATATTCCTTCAAGCAATAACAACTAGGATTCTAGACACAAAATACAAAAATTTACCTCAAACAACGCCTCTGTAATACTTTTTGATCACACCAATACATTTTCCAGGAAACAATCACACTTTAGAACTTTTAATCACAAAATTTAGACTTAAATCAAGCAATAAATGCCTTTTAATCTTTTAGAAATAAGTTGAAAATGTCAGATCTTTTAAATAAAGATTAGTTAGAATTGATATCTATGAATGCGACTCTAATAGTCTGTGCTCATGGACCCTAGGAGAAAAGACCATCGCATTCATAGAAGGGATCCTGCAATTATGAAGAATATATTCTCTAACCCTCCATGAACACATCCCAAGTCTTGTGATTGTGGAGGCTAAATTCCCTAAACTTCACGAATATGGCCAAGGGCCCCATGAACGTGAAGGGTAGTTGAGCTTGTGTAAGGACCCTCAAGTAGGCACCTAAAAAGTGCAAAAACATTTGGCTGAAATGCCTAGGGGTCAATTCACGAAGCCAAGATCACGACCCATAATTTAAACCATGAGCTATAGACTAGGCTCATAGATGGGAGTCTCATAAATGTTGAAAATTTTCTAAGTACAAAATGATACACGAAGGTCATTGATGGCCCGTGAAAGGAAACACAAACCCTAGATAAAGTTGTAGGTGTGAGTTCTAGACATGAAGGAAATTTGAAATTTCTGGAAGGTAATCCATGACTAATAGGATGACACATAGTCTATTACATGGTATGTGGATAGCCTTCGTTAATGGGTTCTAGAAAAGTGAAAATTTTACCAAGTGTGGAAGGACTGCATGAGGCAATTAATGACTCATGGATTAAAGTATAATTCATGTAAAGTAGTTTCATAGTTTGGTTGATGGTAACCATTCTCTGAAGATTAGAAAAGGAGAACATGGCAACGAGAACCACAACACACGGTTTGATCCATGACTCGTAATCAGGGTCTCATGGTTACTGTCTGACATTTTTAATGAAGGGTATTTTCATCCTTTCTGTCAATCCAAAATCTAAACTATGTCATTTTAGATTCTTTAGGCCCCCTAATCAGACTTTAAAGCACTAGGATCCCCATTGTTTTCCATTATACTACTTTCTCAAATTCTCTAAGGCATATCCTCTGTAAGAACAATGGGAGAAGGTTAGGGTTTCCAAAGGTATCCTCCATAACAACAAATTCCTTTCTCTTAGGGTGTACCTAAGGTATGTAAGTTGATTTGTGGGTCTTCTTTTACCCACAAAGTCCTTCATTGAATGTTTTTACCCTTTTTTTAACTTCATTGATACTAGCATACATGGTAGTGTTGATTTCATAAAGTTTTATGTTATATTATGCCTTTACTATTACCATGTAATGTTGTACCAAGTATTTTCATGAGTTTCTGGTTAAGTGTGATAACCCCAATTATCAATGCTTTAAATGATAATATGTGGGTTGTTTTGCATGTTTTAAAAGAACATGATTTTCATATGTTCAGGCATAACTCATATGATCTATAAATTTTCCAAACAACCTACTGTGATTAAGCCATATTCAAGTCAATCTTTGCATGATGTGAAGGTGAGGAATAGCTCATAACTAAAAGTTTTTGAGTTGATGTCTTTTCAAGATATAATCATGTTAAAAAAGCCCTAAATGAGGTATATGATGGTCCCCAAGCTGAAAGGACATTTCTCACTTGGTGGTTTCTTAAGTTTTGAGCTACTATTGGTATTGGTACTTATGATTCTAAGTCTCACTATTTGACTAAGTTTATGTTCACAAGAATTTCATTGGATGACTTAGTACAGAATAAGGCAATAAGGTGGGGTTTGGTGAGGGAACCCTAGAAAAAACCCTTTCCCCCACTAACTATGTGACACTGTAGGTGCCCTTGTAGGCTAGGATAGTGGATCCCTGTAGAGCATTTATAATATATAGTTATGCTTGCTAAGTAACAGAGTTTCACCTGGCAAGTTACTCCTCATGCCAACATAGGGGGTTATGTTGGCTTCTATGTAGTAGCTCACATGGTCTTATATGTCGGTTATGGTCTATTCCCATAATGTGTATGATCAATGTCTTCGTTCCATCATATGTGTTTTAAATGTTACATCATTTGTTTCATAATTTTATCATTATTCTATAATGACCCTTTGGGTCAAAGCTATGTTTCTATGATATTTCTACTATTTTGAGCTTTTGTATAGTAACCTTGGACCTTTTATGACCTATTGGGGCTTTTGGGATGGTTATAAAATTGGCCTAGACCTTTGACTCCATCGGACATTAGAAGTTTCCTGGGTTATTACCGCAGGTTTGTAAATGGTTTCTCTTCTATTGCTTCACCTATGACTAAGTTAACACAAAAGAAGGCAAAATATGTGTGGACCAATGAGTGTGAAAGGAGTTTCTAAACTTTGAAAGATAAGCTTATCTCCGCTCCTATCTTGTATCTACTGGAAGGGTTGGAAGGATTTGTTGTGTATTATGATGCCACAAGAATTGTTTTGGGGTGTGTGTTGATGCAAAATAGTAAGGTGATAACATATGCCTCTTGACAATGTAAGGTGAATGAAACGAATTATCCCACCCATGATCTTAAATTGGTGGCTGTGGTATTTGCTTTGAAAATTTGGTGTCACTACTTGTATGGGGTTCATGTTGATATGTTCACCGATCATGAGAGTCTCTAATATGTGTTCACCAAAAAGATCTTAACTTGAGACAAAGAAGGTAGTTAGAGCTTCTTAAAGATTTTGATATGATCGAGTGTGCGTAATCACCCTCGCAAAGCTAATGTTGTGGCCAATGCTTTAAGTAGGGTGCCTGTGGGTAGCCTAGCTTATGTTGATGATAGTGGCAAAGAGGTGGCTAGAGAGGTTCACCAATTGGCTAGATTGGGGGTTAGGTTGGAGGAACATGATAATAGTGGTGTAGTGGTAGTTGACGGTTCTTAGTCTTTATTGATTGAGGAGGTAAAGGAAAAACAAGATTTTGACCCCTCATTGTTAGAGTTGAAGACCTTGGTGAGAAAGGGTAAAGTGGAGGTTTTCTCCCAAGGGGGATATGGTGCCCTCAGGTACCAAGGTAGATTGTGTATGCCTAGTGTTGATGACTTTAGAAAGAAGATTTTAGATGAGGCTCATAATTCATCCTATTCTATTCACCCCAGTTCTACAAAGATGTATAGAGATTTGAGGGAAGTGTACTGTGGGGTGGTAAAAAGAGAGACATCGCCAAGTTCATATCCGAATGTCACAATTGCCAACAACTGAAAGCGAAACATCAAAGGCCGGGTGGCCTAGCCCATGATATAAAGATTCCTACTTGGAAGTGGGAGGAAATCAACATGGATTTTGTGGTTGGGTTGCCTAAGACTAGGAAATATTTAGATTCTATTTGGATTGTTGTGTCACTAGTATGTTAAAGGTTTTTGATTTTGATGTGTATGTATTGATAGACCCTAGGAAATATTTAGATTCTATTTGGATTGTTGTGGATAGAATGACAAAGTTGGCTCACTTCCTACCGGTCAAAACTACTTATGGTGCTGAAAATTATGCAAAGTTGTATATGCATGAGTTGGTTAGATTGCATAGGGTGCCCTTGTCTATCATTTCGAATTGTGGTGCTCAATTCACTTTGCACTTTTGGAGGTCTTTCCAAAGAGGACTTAGTACCAAGGTTAAGCTTAGCATGACCTTTCAACCTCAAACGGATGGCCAACCCGAGAGGACTATCCAAACCCTTGAAGACATGCTTAGAGCTTGTGTTTTAGAGTTTAAAAGTAGTTGAGATGAACATCTTCCACTCATTGAATTTGCTTACAACATAGCTACAACTGAAGCATTGGTATGGCTCCTTTTGAAGCTCTTTATGGTAGGCGTTGTAGATCCCCAGTCGGGTGGTTTGAAGTGGGGGAAATGGCTTTGCTAGGTCCAGAATTCATTGCGGAAGCCTTGGAGAAGGTAAGGTTGATTAGGGAGAGATTGAAAATAGCCCAACGTGGACAAAAGTCCTATACCGATGTAACAAGAAGAGATTTTGCGTTCAAGGTTGGTGATTGGTTTTGCTTGAAAGTCTCACCTATGAAGGGTGTAGTCTGATTTGGAAAGAAGGGTAAATTGAGTCCAATGTTGGTGGGTCTTTATAGAGTGTTAAGGAGGATTGATAAGGTGGCCTATAAGTTAGAGTTGCTCATTGATATGAATATGGTTCATCCAGTCTTTCATGTATCTATGTTGAGAAAGTTTGTGGGTGACCCAAGTGCTATCGTACCTTTGGATGTTGTGGGTGTGGTAGAAAATAATTTGACTTATAAGGAGGTTTCGATAGAGACTTTGGATAGACAAGTGAAGAGGTTGAGAAACAACAATGTAGCTTCTGTCAAGGTCCTTTGGAGGAACCAACAAGTTGAAAGTGCAACATGGAAAGCTGAGTTGGACAGGAGAAAGCGATATCCATAACCTTTCCACTTGACTCAAGCCTAAGGTACTAATTTAAGTCCCCTATATGATTTCAAGTCCTAAGTTTCAGTCTTTATGTCATTTTGCATGCATTCATGTTTATGTTGACAAGTTTATGGTGATTTTTGACATTCATATTGAGATTTTTGAAATGATGTTTAAATGCATTTGTTGCATTCATGTTGGGCTGAAATCTTCATGATTACTTCTTTTATGTATGGTTTTTTGACATTCAGGGACGAATGTTCCCATGGGGGAGATGTTGAAATGCCCCAAAATGTGCTTCGAAAATGCCCATAATCGTAATGTTCATATATCTCAAAATTCATATGTGATATCAAAAATCCGACTTTAGATTCTTGATCAAGGGGAAAAATTGAGTGGGCGATTGGTATAACTCAGATTTTAGAAGACCCATAGCAAAAATTGATTTTCTCAAAATTTTTGTGGACAAAAGCTGTCAGCGATGGCTCCGCGACATGGACCTATCGCGAAGCACTATTGTCACTTTCTTATTTTTCCTGTTTTAGCCTAAGGCATTAGGGTCTTGGCCCCATGCGTACTTATGTGTAAAAATACCTATACTTAGTCATTTTTCAACTCTATATCACTCAAGACCCTCTCAAAACCCTCTCTAACACTTGACCAAATATTTCATCCAAATTCATATGTCCCAAGCTTAATTCTGAATCTCAAAAACTCTATTCAAGCTTCAAATCCCCTTCAAGTTTATATCAAGAAAAGCTAAGTTTAAGGTATGTGGGTTTCAACCATTGGGTCCTTTCACCCATGGTGCCCAATCTTCCTTTTTATGAAAATTGCATGTCTTCAAGTTGTATTACCTACGGATATCTCTTATTATGAATTTTGATTATAAATTATGTTGCCATTTTGTGAAAGGTTAATGGTTTATACATGTTTTGTGAAAGGTTAATGGTTTATACATGTTTATCTATTCTAAGCTTATACTATGAATTGGTTTCGTCTATGGAGACTATGCATGTTTTAGGCTATGAAACTATGATCTATTATGAGATTCGATGATGGATTTCAAGGTATCTTACATGAGGGTTTTACTACATGTAGGTGGGCTGATTTACATTGAGTTTTCTCATATTATTGCACTCTTAAATTGCATGATTTTGAACTAGCATTGCACACTCACAAGTGTTTGAGTATTTGGTGGGTTGATTTACATTGAGTTTTCTTATATTATTTCACTCTTGAATTGCATGATTTTGAACTAGCATTACCCGCCCACCAAGTGTTTGATAAAATGTCTTGACAAAGTTTATTGAGATATTAATGGTTTATTTCATGGTTTACAAGTCTAATGACTTTATGATGATTAAGGGATTGTATGTATGCATTCGATCTATGAAAAACATCTATGGTGTTGCATGTTGACCATACCTTGTTTGGAGGTGCCATGCCCAATCACCTTGTTAAGGGGGTGACAAGCCTCAATCACCTTGTCGGGGAGAGGCATGCCCATACTACCTTGTTAAGGGGTATGTACCTCAATCACCTTGTTGGGGGGTGGCATGCCTATACTACCACGTTGAGGGGTATGTACCTCAATCACCTTTTTGGGGGGTTGCATGCCCATACTACCACATTGAGGGGTATGTACCTCAACCATCTTATCGGGGGTGGCATGCCCGTACTACCACTTTGAGAGGTATATACCTCAATCACCTTCCAAGAGGGTGGCATGCCTTGGAGTTCAAGTGATAGTTTGCTTGTGCTATGATGATTATGGTCTCTTCCTACACATGTAATCTATATTTGCAAGTTACATTATTTACAAGCATATTTTACCTCAAGCATTGATCATGCATGCCATATTGACATTATACTTATCCATTGCTTATGCTTATGGATTTTGACTTTATTGGCTTATGTCTTGTTGTATTGCATCCTACGTACTTAGTTGATTCAAACGTACTAACTCATAGTTATGCATTTTGACTATGCTGCCTCAGTCAAGGTGTACAATATTCAAGGATGTACAGGGTTAAACTCAAGATTTCACTTCAACAATGTTTGGTTACTTAGGTGTTTACATAGAAAAGGGTATATATGAAGGTCAAACATTAGGATCAAGGGATACATGAATCATTTGGTTGGATATTTAGGATAAGTGGACTAATACGAACAATGATCCGATCCTTTCC
>DF362048.1:14800-25342 GCA_000787875.1 Solanum virginianum
AGCTTGCAAGCATGCATCATCAAACACAATCCTTTCCTAACTAACTAACTTACAGTCTTAGTCAGAGTAACAGGGCAAATTCTGAATTGAGACATAGTATACAAATTATGCAAAGAAGCTCACACACACTTGGCACTGATTGCACTATTAACATAGACTCTCAAATCATGTTTTTCATCAAAATTAAACCTCACTTATTAGAACAAGCACTGTCAATCAATGACTTGACATGGTTGTTGTCAAAACTACCTAACACAAAACATTGATGGGTATGATTTTTCCATAAAACTAATATGTGCCATAGACTTTAGTACAATATCCTACTAACATTTCTTACACATCCTAAATGTGCCAGTTCAATAGAAAATAAATATCATTAGGAAAAGAACACAGAGAAGTAAACCCCCTTGGACTCAAAATTTGGGATAGTTATAGGCCATGGTTACTTAAACTTCACTGAGGCCTATAACTACCTACACCCTATCGAAAATAGTCTGCATTGTCCTTATTACAATAAAAATATAACTAAATCAAAGCATAGGGGTCAAAACAAACATACCTGGGCACCTAAGCGCCTGTCTTCACCTTGGATTGCCTCCCAAGCAGCATCTAAATTAAGATTACGATGCGACTTATACAACTTAGGTACTGAGACTTTACCAAGTGTCCATGCTATCGCTATCCGCACTTCTTGAATATTACCAAGATATTGTTTGATTCTTTGGCCATTTACTTTGAATTTTGTGTTATTTCACTTTTCCAACTTACCTGCCTCATGGTCGAAAACATGTGAAACCCTAAAAGACCCCAACTATCTGAACTTGAGTTCTATAGAGAACAACTTCAGTCTAGAGTTGTATAGCATGACCAAATCTCCTGGTGCAAGCTAGTGATTCTTAATACGATGATCATGCTGCAGCTTCATTTTTTGCTTATACATGGATAAGATCTCATATGCTTTAAATGGAATTCATCAATCTCATTGAGTTGGATCAGCCTTGAGTTAGCGGCATCATTGTAATCTAGATTTAACTTTTTGAGGGCCCACATCACATTGTGCTCAAGCTCTTTCGGTAAGTGACAAGCTTTACCAAAGATAAATTAGTAAGTAGACATACCTATAGGAGTCTTGAATGCAGTTCGATATGCCCATAATGCATTATCAAGCTTCCACGACCAGTCAGTTCAATTAGCATTCACAGTCTTGGACAAAATCTATTTGATCTCCCTATTAGACACCTCCACTTGCCCACTTGTCTGTGGGTGGTAGGGTGTTTCCACCCGATGCTTTACACTATATTTTTTAAGAATTGCTTTGAATAACCTATTGCAAAATTGTGAAGCTCCATCACTTATGATTGCCTGAGGGGTACTAAACCTTGAGAAGATGTTTCTTTTTAGGAATGTTGTGACACTCTTGCCTTCATTATTGGGAAGCGTTAGCACCTACACCCATTTTGATACATAATCCACAACCACTAGAATATACTTGTTCCCATGAGAACTCACAAACGGGCCCATGGAATCTATCCCCCAAATATTAACAATAATAACATACTAGTGGAATCCCACAAATGGGATTTAATCACCATAATGGGGTTTAGAGAGAGAGCATGCTTGCGGGAAACACCACCTTCTCTATGGCATCTGTCACAAGCCTTGGCATAGTCATGGGCATCTTGGTGGATGGTTGGCTAATTGTAGCCATACAATAAGATCTTGTGTGTTGTCTGAATTGCACTATGATGCCCTCGCACCAAGAATGAATGACATGCCTCTAGGATGCTTATCATTCTGACCTCAGAAACACAAGGATGAAAAATTCCATCTGTACAGATGCAAAATGAATATGGATCATCCCAAAAAATATCCTCACATCAAACATAAACCTATGGCGCTAATGAGTAGTTAAGTTCAGTGACACAATATCTCTAACCAAATAGTTTTCATAATTTGCAAACTATGTATCAAGTCATGAGATGCTGCTAGTACTCTCTCATCAAGGAACGAATCATCAATTTCCTCCCAATTGTTGAACTTTGCCATAACCTTGTCCTTTAATCTTGATAGGTAGTCTACGACCTAATTTTTAGTCCCCTTTATGTCAATCACATCAAAGTTGAACTCTCGAAGAAGAAGTACCCACCGAATTAGTCTCAGTTTTGCATCCTTCTTCACCATTAAGTATCATAATGTTGAATGGTTAGTATGTACAATGACTTTAGTTCCCAAAAGATAAGACCTAAATTTCTCGAATGCAAAGAGGCAATTAACTTCTGCTTCGTGATAGTGTAGTTTCTTGGTGCTGCATTTAGGGCATTACTAACATAATAGATGGGGTGTAGAATATTCGTTTTGTGCTTTCCCAATACCACACCAAATGCAACCCCCCTTGTATTACACATGATCATGAAGGGCTTTGACCAATCTAGAGCAACTATGATGGGTGCTGATATCAACTTTTGCTTCAACCCTTTGAAAGCTTGCAAGCATGCATCATCAAACACAAGGTTGGCATCCTTCCCAAGTAATTTTCATAAAGGGTGTGCAATCTTTAGATGTTCTTTATAAAGCCCCTGTAAAACCTAAATGGCCTAAGAAACTTCTCACACCTTTGATAGATATAGCTGGAGGAAGCTTCTCAATCACCTCTACTTTGGGCCTATCTATCTTAATTCCTTTGATAGAGATTTTGTGCCCCACCACAATGCCTTCCTCCACCATGAAGCAACATTTTTCCTAGTTAAGAACTAGGTGACATTCTTTACATCTCCAAAGCACCGTATGAAAATCTTTCAAGTAATCTTTAAAAGAGACTCCAACCACACTAAAGTCATCCATGAATACCTCAATAGTGTCTTCCACCATGTCTGAGAAAATGGACATCATGTATACCTAGAATGTCACGATGCAATTCATAATCTGAATGACATCCTTTTAAAGGAAAAGGTACCATAGGGATATGTTAAAAGTTTTTTTCTCTTGGTTTTCTGGAGCAATATTGATCTGATTATAGCCCGAGTAACCATCAAGAAAGTAATACCAACCTTTTCCTGCCAAATGATCTAGCATCTGCTCTATAAATGGCATTAGGAAGTGGTCCTTTTCAGTTGATGCATTGAGCTTCCTTAGTCCATGCAAACCTTCCAACTTATGACTAGTCTCATGGAGATCAACTCATTCCTAGCATTTGGGACCACAGTAATACCTCATTTTTTTGGAACATATTGGATCGGGATCACCTATTCACTATTAGCAATCGGATATATCACAAGCCTTGAGTTAGCGGCATCATTGTAATCTAGATTTAACTTTTTGAGGGCCCACATCACATTGTGCTCAAGCTCTTTCGGTAAGTGACAAGCTTTACCAAAGATAAATTAGTAAGTAGACATACCTATAGGAGTCTTGAATGCAGTAACCACTTAATGATTTCTTTGCACACTACCTCTTGCATAGGTGGGTTGAGGCACCTTTGGCGTTCAATACTCGATTTGTAGTCTTTGACCAGTTTAATCTTGCTGGTGCATAATCCAGGTGGGATGTTAATAATGTCAGCAATTGTCCATCCAATAGCCTTTTTAAATAGCTTGCATACTGTGATAAACACATTCACCTATTCATTATTAAGATCTGTAGCAATAATTATCGGAATGTATTGTTAGTACCCAAAAACACATACCTCAGATAGGCTGGAAGAGCCTTCAATTCCAACAGTGGTGGCTCCTTGATAGATGGTCTAGTAGGTGGTGACTCTCAATTTTTCAAATCCAATTCAAGTTTAACAAGTTAAACTCTATACTCCAAAGACTTTTACCATCTCTTCGTAGTTTGGGATTTGGTCACTCTTAAAATTCATTAACACTACTTCTAGAGTTTCGACACCCAACCTTTCTTCAATTGGCACCTCTGGTTTAACCTCATGAACTCTCAATTATAGACACTACTTTCAGATCATCAATCTTCTTTGTATGTTGGCTGACGATGAGAATGACCTCATCATTACCCAATCCAAACTTGAATTGACCCAACTCCATACAGTGGCTAGGAAGGGCCTTCCTAAGATGATTTACACTTCGAAGCCAACCTCATAATCAAGGATCATAAAGTCTGCAAGAATGATGAATTCTTTCACTTTGATAAGAACGTCACACAATATCCCCATAGGCTTCTTCACCGTGGTGTCTTCCATCAATAACCGCATGTTTGTAGGAGTAGACACTGCTAAGCGAAACATTTTAAAGACTACAAGAGGCATTAAATTGATCTAACGCCTAAATCACATAATGCCTTTGCAAATTTGACATATCCAATGGTGCAGGGTATGTGAATGCTCAGAGATCTTCTCTCTTCTGCACTAAGGATCTTTTTGCTATCGCACTACAATGCTGAAGCCCTCATCAAGTCATGAGATCCTGGTAGTATACTTTTATCAAGGAATGAATCATCAATTTCCTCCCCATTGTTGAACTTTGCGATAACCTTGTCCTTTAATCTGGATAGGTGGTCTGCGACCTATTTTTCAATCCCCTTTTTGTCAATCAGATCAAAGTCGAACTCTCAAAGAAGAAGTACCTATCGAATTAGTCTCAGTTTCGCATCCTTCTTCACCATTAAGTATCATACTGTTGAATGGTTAGTATTTACAATGACTTTAGTTCCCAAAAGATATGACCTAAATTTCTCGAATGCAAAGAGGCAATTAACTTCTACTTCATGATAGTGTAGTTTCTCTGTGCTGCATTTAGGGCTTTACTAACATAATAGATGGGGTGTAGAATATTTGGTTTGTGATATCCGAACACCACATAAAATGCAACCCCCCTTGTAATACACATGATCATGAAGGGCTTTGACCAATATAGAGCAACTATGATAGTTGCTGATATCAACTTTCGCTTCAACCCTTTGAAAGCTTGCAAGCATGCATCATCAAACACAAGGTTAGCATCCTTCCTAAGTAATTTTCATAAAGGGTGTGTAATCTTTAGATGTTCTTTATAAAACGCCTGTAAAACCTAAATGGCCTAAGAAACTTCTCACACCTTTTACAGATATAGTTGAGGGAAGCTTCTCCATCACCTCTACTTTGGCCCTATCTACCTCAATTCCTTTGATAGAGATTTTGTGCCCCAACACAATGCCTTCCTCCCCCATGAAGCAACATTTTTCCTAATTAAGAACTAGGTGACATTCTTCACATCTCCAAAGCACCACATGAAAATCTTTCAAGTAATATTTAAAAGATATTCCAACCATACTAAAGTCATCCATGAATACCTCAATAGTGTCTTGCACTATGTCTGAGAAAATGGACATCATGTATATCTAGAATGTCACCGGTGCAATTCATAATCTGAATGACATCCTTTTAAAGGCAAAGGTGCCATAGAGATATGTGAAAGTTGTTTTCTCTTGGTCTTCTGGAGCAATATTGATCTGATTGTAGCCTGAGTAACCATCAAGAAAGCAATACCAACCTTTTCCTGCCAAACGATCTAGCATCTGCTCCATAAATGGCATTGGGAAGTGGTCCTTTTCAGTTGAAGCATTGAGCTTCCTATAGTCCATGCAAACCTTCCAACTTATCATTGGTCTCATGGGGATAAACTCATTGCTAGCATTTGGGACCATAGTGATACCTCATTTCTTTGGAAGACATTGGACTGGGCTCACCTATTCACTATCAACAATCAGATATATCACACCTACGTCCAACCACTTAATGATTTCTTTGCACACTACCTCTTACATAGGTGGGTTGAGGCACCTTTGATGTTCAATACTCGATTTGTAGTCTTTGACCAGTTGAATCTTGTAGGTACATAATCCAGGTGGGATGTTAATAAGGTCAGTAATTGTCCATCCAATAGCCTTTTTAAATAGCTTGAGTACTATGATAAACACATTCACTTGTTCATCATTAAGATCTGTAGCAACAATTATAGGCAAGTATTGTTAGTACCCAAAAACACATACCTTAGATAGGCTGGAAGAGCCTTCAATTCCAACCCTGGTGTCTCCTCGATAGATGCTCTCAAGGCTTTTACCGTCTCCTCATAGTTTGGGATGCTGTCACTCTCAAAATTCATTAACACTACTTCTAGAGTTTCGACACTCAACCTTTCTTCAATTGGCACCTCTAGTTTTACCTCATGAACACTCTCGATTCTAGATACTACTTTCAGATTATCAATCTTCTTTGTATGTTGGCTAATGATGAGGACGACCTCATCATTACCCAATCCAAACTTGAATTGACCCAACTCCATACAGTGGCTAGGAAGGGCCTTCCTAAGATGATTTACACTTCAAAGTCAACCTTACAATCAAGTATCATAAATTCTATAAGGAAGATGAATTCTTTAACTTTGATAAGAACGTCACACAATATCCCCATAGGCTTCTTCACCATGGTGTCTTCCATCAACAACCGCATGTTTATTGGAGTAGAGGCTCCCAAGCATAACATTTTAAAGACTACAAGAGGCATTACATTGATCTAATGCCTAAATCACATAATGCCTTTGCAAATTTGACATATCCAATGGTGTAGGGTATGTGAATGCTCCGAGATCTTCTATCTTTTGTACTAAGGACCTTGTTACTATAGTACTACAATGCTGACACCCTTGAGAGAGCTCTTAGCTCATAATCTTCTTTTTTGTCACCAAGTCTTTCATGAATTTTGTATACCTGGGCATCCTCTCTAATGCCTCGATGAGAGAGATGTTGATGGAGAGTTGCTTCAGCATGGAGAAGAAGTGCTCAAACTTACCTTCCTCCTTCTTTTTGAGTCTCTAAAGGAAAGATTGTAGTGGTATGGGTTTCAACTTCTGTGGCATCACCACTACATCACTCACCCTATCACTGGCACTAACATCTCCAATCTCTGCATCCTTACTCTCAACCATCTCCCTATAAACCTCATCATCATCAACTAGCATTAATGGGTCGATGGTCTGCTTACCGCCATGTGTCTTTACTTCCATCTATCCCTTATTCTTTAGATTCTATTGTATTGCTTGGAAATGTACCTTTTTGACACTGATTCAGTTCAGTTGATATCTGACTAAACTATTGCTCCAACTTCTTGGTAGCAACAGAATGAGACACAAATTTTTTATTACTACTAGAGATGTTATATTTTGTCCTTTTCAAGGTCTCATCCCGAGTATCAGCCTTTTCAACAGTCGATTAAATATCTCCTCAATTCGAGTGCTACCAACACCAAACTCTTGATTGCATGGTGGCATATATGGAACATTCTTGTAACCATATCTACATCTCTAATTAGCATCTTTGTCTTGACCCCTGTTCCTGTCATAAAAACCTCTTCAATTGTTGTCTCTGAAAGTGCCATCCTTGTTAAGGTTACGACCTTGATTTCCCTGACCTTGGTGCCAATAGCCCTAATTGGACCCTTGGGCATTGGTAAGGAAACTCACCATCTGATCAATGACAAAGTAAGTGTCTTCCTCATAGTAAGGCTCTGCATACATGGGTGCTCGTGGATGCTGATGATTTACTACTTTCACATGTACCTAACTTTGCTTCATCAACAACCCCACATCAATTATAATTCAAGCAAGCTCGTGCATCATCTCATTATTTATTTTTGCCTGCTCCGACTTAGTGCTAACCGAGAAAAAAGCTCTTAGTTATCAACTTGTCTCTCATCCCTCATGCACAACTTGTCTTTACTACTCTCTCCAATCGCTCAGCTATAATCAAGAATGGACAATCTAGAAACATGCCTCCCATGATAGTGTCAGCAAAAACTTTGCTATTTTCATCCAGGTCTCGATAGAAGATTTCAACCAAGACGTCATCAACAACCTTGTCATCAGGGACACTCCTCAAGCACTTTGTGAATGTTTCCTATGTAATACTAATCAAATCACCATGAAATCGCTCAAAGTTGTTGATCTGATCCTTCAACTTCAGCTTCTTCAACCTAGGAAAGAACTTTTACAAAAAGGCTTTCTTCATTTTTGCCAAACTGAGCTCGGATAACTATAGTGTCACTTTTTCTGTGAGGGACAATGGGAAGACATGGATCCCAATGACATCCATGGATAGATTCTGACTTCCCATTATACTCTTGTAGACAAATACAACATTGTGTAGATAGTTATGCAGATCATCTGATGGTAAGCCCACAAACAACCTTTTGTTTTACAATATTTAAAGTAACCCACTCGAGACAATGAATTTTTGTCATTCGGTAATGGAGGAAGCATAATAGCTTCAGTGACATCCATCATCATAAAATCAAGCCTATATTGATTTCATGTGTTAGCCGTGGCTTAAAAATCATGTGGTGGTGGATTAACATCTTCAAGTTGTGATGGGTTATTATTATTTTGATTTATTTTTGTATTCATGGCATTATTTGCAGCATTGTTCGCATTATTCTGGTCATTCCTCTTAGTTTCATCTAGATCTCAGGGTGAAACGGAGTCAAGGGTTTGCCTTGACTATGAGTGTTGTGCATACACTACACCTATACACTGAAATAAAACAAAAGCCACAAAAAATGTAAAATAAGGAAAATAAGGATTAATTCTCAAAATATTCAAATTAAACCAATCTAAAAGTTGTATTCCCCAACAACAATGCCAAAATCATAATGTCGCCCAAACTACACCACCTTTTTGAAGGTATAAGCGATTGTTGTCAATACATATAATCAAATAATAGTTAGGGTCGAACCCATAGGGAATATGGTCTAGACCTGGAGTAATTACAAGTAAGTTGAATGAATTAACTAGAAGCAAGTGTTATGAACCCAGTTAGAGAAGTAACTAGAGAATTATGCTTCCCATGAATTCCTAACTTAATATCATCAGATAACCGTAACATTTTTAGCATGTAGCATGCAGAACGATAAGTTAAGTTTACCAAACCCTATTATCCTGGCGAGAGGTAAATTTTATTATGTGATTTGATCTATCCCCGCAGTGTGACATTACTAACCCTTACCTTTTGTTCCAGTACAACCTTCCCTTGATCTTGTTAATTAATCTCTTTTCCTATTTATTACTACCTTAATCTAGTCAGAAAGAATTAGATGGGTTCTAATGTTGGCTACCGTTAAAAAGCATTCATAACAAAGAGAATTAATTAATACATGCATGCACACTTTCTAAGAATTACAAATTTCTGATTTTACATTGTTAATTCTTTATGGTTCCCATAACCCTAATTATGGATTTAGCTATGCATAATCATTGTAGATGAAAGAATATTATGTTATAGAATAACATAATTGAACACTTACAATGATGAAATTAAGAACAAGAATTCAAAGAATTTCCACAAGAAATCACAATGTAATGTTTTCAATGAAAAAATCCCAAATTATGAAATCCCAAATGTGTTTTCACTTTTCTCGTGCGTGCCCTATTAAAAAGACCTAAAAACTATTTATAATAATTAAAATACAAATGTTAAAATGGAATAGAAAAACTGAATTCGACAACTTCTATGGACTAAGTTACGGGTCGTATAAAGATCCACGGCTCGTACTTGGGCTTTGTACTCTGCATTCTTCAAAAACTAGTTTCTAATCCATGAGACTTTCCTACAGGTGGTGTTCAAACTTACTACCTGTATAGGGTTTCATCTGACAGCTCTTCAGAAATTCTTCAATCTTTGATTTTCTAGGCACGATACCAATCCTCGACTCGTGAAAATTTCTACGGCTCATCTGACTGTTCATGTATGCAACTTCTAAACTAGGACCTTCATTGGATCTCACCAAGAAAACCTCCCTATGGCTCATGGAATAATCCCTGGCCTGTAGAGTATCTCGCAAGTCTTTGAAAACTGAAATTATTTTGCCCAAAATCATGCGAAATCCTATAATCCTAAAAAACTAACATAACAACACATCAAAGCCACTAACATCGCTTTGAGAACACACAAAATTCCAAGTTTTAAGCATCAAAGTGTTCTATTTTGATAGCACATCGACTATGAGTTAGGATTGCAATTGAGATTATCAGTGGTTCATCCTGCATTCTATGTCTCCATGCTCTATTGGTACATCTCAGATGAGTCACATGTGATATCTTATGATTCAGTTGAGTTGGGCTTAGATTTTTCATAAGAGGAGGAGTCGTTAGCTATATTGGATAGACAGGTCTGGAGGTTGAGGTCCAAGGATATACTTTCAGTAAAGGTTCAATGGCGATACCATCCTATTGAAAAGGCTACTTAGGACTTAGAGTCAGATATGTGGGTCATATATCCTAGCCTTTTTTAGACTTCAAGTACTTTTGTTTTTCTTTATATTCGAGGATAAACGTTATTTTTACTGGTGAATGTTGTAATGATCTTGTTGGTTATTTTTGAGATTATCTATGAAAATTAATGTTTTTCACTTCGTTAAGTAGCTTTGCACCTTTTTTGAACTATTTGTATTGTGGAACTGAAATCCTAAGTTTTAAATATGGAAAATATGAATTTTGGCTTTTTGGAAGCTTATGTTATTGACAAGGTGAGCTTTTGTACCATTTTGAGTTTTAGGTGTCAGAT
>DF362048.1:25449-42004 GCA_000787875.1 Solanum virginianum
GCTCCGAAATGTTGAATTTGGTCTAAAAGAAGTTATAGAACTAAATTTTGAGTTAGAATGAAGTTTTTGAACTAAAAGTTGTATTTTTGGTTATTTTCAGAGTCAAAGTTTGACTTTGGTACAGATTTAGAGTTTGGAAGCTTGAAACAAAATTTTGCCAAGTCCAGTAGTTCCTGATGGTGAAATTGACGCTAGAAATAGTCTTACCATAATGTTTGGAGTTTTCTTAGGGTAGTTTTTGTATTTTGAGTTTTAAACTAGTTTCATTGAGTTGCATCGATAATTATGTCAAAGAGACCTCAGAATTGAATTCTGATTAAATGTAGGCCAACTTCTAGAAATTTCCGGAAGGCATTTTAAGAAATTAATGTTTCTAGAAGGGTAAATTTTGACAATGAAGCAACATTAGAAACAGTAGAATAACTACAATCAATGTGTTTGTCCATATGTATACCAACTACATCATAAACGGATGGGATAATCTAGTCAGAAAGAATTAGATGGGTTCTAATGTTGGCTACCGTTAAAAAGCATTCATAACAAAGAGAATTAATTAATACATGCATGCACACTTTCTAAGAATTACAAATTTCTGATTTTACATTGTGAACATAGAAACTAAAAGCCTCAGAAAAGCTATAAATACATCATCTAAAAATCAAAGCAAAGATAGAAGATAGTAGAAAAATGTAGGAGTCCCGAACTAAGGGTTCACCACAATAAGCTACTACTCTTGGACACTAAAAATTAGCCTCGAGCCGGTGGAGGAGTGCTTATCCTTACATGGTCAAATCATGCAGGCAAAATATGTGTTAGTATTAGGATTGACAAATGAGCAGGTCAAGTCGGATATGAGTCGATCAAAAATGAGTCAAACAAAAATGGATCAAATATGAGTTAAGACTCATAATTTAAATGGGTTAAAATGAGTTACCCAATGGGTAAATATGGGTATCCATATTACTCAATGGATACCCATACTCAAGTGTTTGACCTTCTAACTTGCTTCCGAGCTGAAGCAACCCCACGTCAAATATTATTTATTGGTAATTTTATCATTCACTAAGTCAACTAGAAGAAGAGAATATATAACTAGATTATTCAGGATAAAGGTGCATAAATGATAAACCAGTTTGTCAGTTTCACTGAAAAAAGAAAGAAAAACAATATTAAAGTCAATTGCTAACTGAATTTAAAAGTCTTTCAGAAGATTTTCTACACTAACATATTCCAAGAAGAACAATACACATTAGTAAACAAAAATGAAAAATTTTTAAAAGGTAAAAAGAGAAGAAATCTTGTAAATGAATCTCTTTCCCCATCTTTTTTCAACTTGTGCTGAAGCCATCACTTGCAACAAAATTCTCACAAATTCTCTGATTTCTACTATTATGGATTATCATTTGAAGTGCAACTACCTGAAATAGTTGAAGAAATCTCCAAATATATCAGAAGGAAAAGAAAAAGACAAGCGAGATAAATGACCAATTGAGTAAACACGAACAGGCTATATCAGATGAAAGAAACTCTTGGCTATCATCCTCAATATAGAAATTGGGGAGCCATTTAATGAAATTGGGGAGCCATTTAATGAAATTGGGGATTCTTTTTCTTGCTGGTTAAAAAACAGTCAACATCTCAAAAGGCAATCTCTTGATCACAATCTATCAATGATTCTTTTAATGAAACAGAAACTTCTTTTATGCAGAAATAACTTAATATTTGACACCTTGGAGGTGAAAATGGCTTGTAGAACACAAAAGTACAAGAATAGAAAAAGAATAAAAAGGAACAGATTTTACTTTTTATATATCATTATGAGGTTGCATCAATATGAACAATACATAGGCCCTAGAAGAAACATTTTCTGCCCAAGACAAACAACTGGATTGAATGTAAGAATTTGTCTTACAATCCTTAGCAAGTCAAATTTGATATATTAAAGAGTTTTAGACCAGAAAACTTTAGATAACTTTTCTGTCATATGAATGGGCAATCAAAATTATCAATCACCGAGTGTAACAAAATTTAGACTTGAAACAAGTACATAAGCAACATATCTAGAATTAGTCCACCACAAAAAGTCTTTGGGATCTATCCTACTTGCTCTATTGTCTCAAAAACAGAGGTGTGCACATAAAAAATCAAATGTCTGTTTACCCTCAACTATACTAACAAGTATAGATGACCCATCATAATTCTTTCCTTTAGTGCATTTCAAGGTAGCAGTGTTAGCATTCTGAAAACATACAACATACGTTTCTTGGTCTTTCACGAAATTATTCTGTCACAGATGACTGACGTAAGCACTCATACTAGTTTTCCAAGTTCTATCAATTCAAAGGTATTGAGAATACTTTGGATACTTCTATCCAGCCGCGTTAATTTATAGCTACACTAGTGGTACAACAATAACATACATGTATAATGATTCACCAATTGTATCTCAATTTTTGCATATACTAAAGCTTACCAATGGGGAAAGTTATGGTAAAAGAAAGATAAGATACTCTTACCTCTAAGTTTTTTGACATAAGATCGAAGATCAATAGCAATCTAATCTTCATCAGAATCACACCCATCAAGAACTTAAACAGTTTACATAAGAAAAGTCATTATAGTGTTAAATGGCAGCAAAGATCAGTAGAAGTTTAAAATATCAGCAGAAACGGAGACAATTAATCAAACATCTTCAAGGTATATAGCTTTTCAGCACCCTTCACTCCCTTCTTCAATTTTCTGCCCTTAGTTTTCTATTCTACAGCCTCTCTATTTCTCAACAACTCTATCAAAATCATTGACATCCAACAAGAGAAATAAGAAATTTAAAGTATCGCAGTAGCAACCACAACAAAAACAAGAAAAAAAATGAGAGAGAGACGGAACAAAAGTAAAGATAAGGAGAAAAGCTTACTAGAGAAGTCGCCACTTTGAATGTTTCCAATGGAAGTCGATGTTGGAAGTCGAAAGAAGTCGATGAAGGAGAAAAGCTACTGGAGAAGAGAAGTCGCCGCTGCATTTCTTGAGAAGGATTTTATTTTTCAATGTAAATGGAGTGTTTTTAGTGACTAGGGCTTTTACTCATTTTTACCCATATAACTACCCATGTTTTAAATGGTCAAATATGAGTCTAACTCATATTTGACCATTTTAAAATGATTAAGTATCCAATCCATTTTAAATAGGTAAAAATGGATGGATACTCATATATATTATCCATTTTGTCAGTTCTAGTTAGTATGTTTGAATGTACTATGTATGTGAGATGCAATTGATAGATTAAATTGTAATGCCATTACTATTAAACATAAGGATATATAGAGTAAAGGATTCATAAACAAGCTTAAAAATACACAAGGAATATGGCTCAAGATCAATATGAGACAATGCATAAGAAAGCACATGGGATGAAACACAAGATGAGGTGATAAGCTTGTGGGAATGGACCATAACCAACAGTAAGGCCATGTGAGCTACTACATGGAATTCAATGAACTCCTTCCATTGGGAAAAGGTCAATACACTCCTTCTATTGGCAAAAGGGGAATACACTTGCCAAGGTAGATGTCCAAAACATAGTAACTTTACAATCGCATCTTTCATAACATTTGGGTCTATGTGGATCCACAAGTCTAGCCTATAAGGCTCCTATGGTGGGATCATGCCTCAGCTAATGGAATGAGTCCTGATCTCTAGTCCTCTTAGTGCTATGTGATCCCACAAAATCTTTATAACATACTCTTAGAATCATAAGTAGCAATCATAGGAGTAGCTCGAACTAAATTTTTTTTCTTAAACATCTTTTCGAGCAATTAACATCATACATATATCTTTGGTAAACTTAAATTTGAAGCTCTTCATTAATGCCCTAATCATATTCATAAATCACAGGAAACTTTCATTGGAAACAAGGTGGGCTTAGCTTTTAGAATGGAACAATCATAAAACACATGAGTCATAAGAACATTTCTCTTAATGGGAACATTGAAAACACCCAACCTTGATCATATCGAAAATCATCATGGAATCAATATCATACTTCACCTATGCATATTTACTTAGCAAAATTGTTGCTAAAATTCAGAGTATCACATAATAACATAAAAGTCATGAAACCATCACAAACATGCACATGAAATTGAGGAACTTAAAGAAAAGGTAAAATACATAATGAGAAACTTTATGGGTGAAAGGATACCCATAAATCAGCTCACATATCTGAAGAACTAAGGAGAAATAGAATTGAAGCCTTTAAGGAAGAAACTTTAAAAACCTTAGTCTTGTCCTTGAGAGCTCTTACCTTAGAAATTTTTGGAATTGGAAGAATGAGAGAATAAGGGGTGATTCTGGGGCTTGAAGATATTTATAGGTCACCTTTCTCATCCGCAAAATTACATAGTATCATAATAGAAAGTTCAGAAATGACAAAATTGCCCCTTAATAAAACTTCCAAAGTTAACCTACGAGACCCCGTCTACGAGCCGTAAGTCAATCTATAGGCCGTAAATCTCTTCATTTGATGACACATCTAAAAATCTTGAAAACAGACTTTACTGAATTGAAAACCATAAACATCAGTATGGTCCATGAAATATCTTATAGGCCTTGGTTGGACTCGTCGAGTCCTTCCACACTTAACCATTTTTCCTCAATTCCTTGGTCTTACCCACGGAAGGCTTTCATGGGTTGTAATCCATTCTATGGCCTATCTAATAACTCATATACTACTTTTCTAAAAACGTCAAATTTCCTTTATGTTTGGGGTCCCACTCACAAAACCACCTATGGCTCGTCAGGTATCCTATGGGCCATGGCTTGATCCATGGGTTACCCCACAATTAGAAACTTTTCTTCTTCCTAAAGTTCTATTTTAAGGACTGAACCTACGGGCTGTATGTCAACTTATAGGCTGTAAGTTATCCCGTAAACCAAATTCCAAGTTATTTTTTAGGCTAACGTTTCTATACTTAGGGCTCTTAAACTAGGGTTATCACAGTGTAAGATTTTATTTCTTCGTTCCATCATATGTGGTTCATATGATGCACCTTTTTTAGTGCATTGTTGAGCTTTATTCCTTATTCATGATTAAGCATATTAATTGATAATGTTACCATCCTATGCATGGTGAATTCTAAATTTTATAAATAATAGCATTATAATTTTATATTTGCATTGCATCTCACATACTTGATACATTCTAATGTACTAGTGCATATTTAGCCTACATAATGTCAGGGACCGATACTTCAGCTCTGCTGCTGGCATGTAGTACTTATTGACAATAAAGACTTGTAGTAGTGGTGAGCCCTTAGTTCGGGGTCTTCACCCATTTTCTTCATGCCTTGTATTTTTGGATGATTGTACATTTTACACTTGATATCTGGAGATTTTTACGTTCTAGCATATTTTCATATCTTTTCTTTTGAGTGGAACCAAGACAATGCATCCATCTTTGCCAAGTTATATGTAGTTTGTTTGTTTGAACTATGATGTTTTGATGAAATGTTTCTTTTCGGAGCTCTAATATCTTCCTTTAGTCCTTTTTCCCTCATTCATCATGTTACAACTAGGCCCTTGCCATGGGTCATGACAAACTTGGTATCAGAGCATAAGGTTCTTAAATATTCCTCAGATGTCCAACATGCCACATCAAGTAGAGTCTTGTTCAAGGTTGTGAAGTGCACCACAAATATGAATGAGAGGCTATGAGGGGTTTTGGAAATCTTCCTTTCTTCATGAATCATGTTGTGTCTTTAGAGTTGTATATGTTTTTCCCATGTTTAATGACTTTATCTCTTCTCTTTGTAGATGATACCAGCAAGAAGAGCTCCTCAACCAAGGGATGTACTTGAAGAAAAAGCTCCTCCCTTGCAACAAAATGAGGGGTGACACATGTGGAGTGTAGAGATGATAGCATCATAGGAAGCTTTACTCCATTGAAGGACAAGGATGAAAAGGATAAAGCTTTAGCAGATCAAAGGAGTCCCATAACAACATCTCAAACCAAGGAGTTTAATGATAAACTCAATGGGCTTCAATTGCAGATCCAAATGTGTCTTGTTGAGGAAGAAGAGCTAAAGACCAAGGAGGATGAATTGTCCAAATGCTACAATTATTTGGTTTCCAAAAGTCAAGTCCAAGAGGGAGAATTTTAGGGTTGAATTTCATGCAAATAAGGCCAAGAAGAGTTGGAGAATCAGCTATAACAAAGTTTTCTTTCTGCCCAAGTTTGGAGAGAAGACTAGTCAAACTTTCAAATATTATCAAGATTCATTTCGTAGTTGGGTGTTACCTTATTTTCCTTATTTATACATAGGTTATTAATGTTTTCTGTCACGATCTAAGCCTAGGGCCTAGACATGACATGGTGAATGGGAAACCCGAAGGCACTTAAACAAGCCTCTTAGCATATCATTCACACATCCTTAGTCGCGTAAGCAAAATAAGAATCAACAAGTGATATAACAAAAGGGAAACAGGACTAAGGGGGAAACTTGATATTCATAAAATCATAAAAGAGTCAAGCTCATAGCATATACAAACCATAGTATCTAACAAAACCTCTAACTTGGAATGGAGCAGGGGCCAAGACACTTCCTGGGCTCACCCTCATAATAATAATCATTCAACATAAGAAGGAGTCTCAACATAACATGAAATAAGTAGATATTGTCTTCGGGCTTGAGGACTCATCAAAGCTTTCTCCAAGAATCAAAATAGGAACGTAGAGGAGAAAGATCAAAAGGAGTTTTGGTTCCTACATGGTGATATCATGTAGGCATAGAGTATACATTAGTACGTTTGAATATACTAAGTATGCGGGATACAATACAACAAAGAAATAAGCCAGTATATTTAAAATGCATAATCATAAGCAATGGATATATAATCCCAACATGACATGCATGATCAGTGATTGTAATAAAACATGCTTGTAAAACATTCAACTTACATAATACATAATACATGTGTGGGAAGAGACCTTAACCAACATAGACCAAGCGAGTTACTACTTGGAATCCAAGGCATCTCAACCCCTTGGTAAGGTGATTAACGGATGTCACCCCCTCGACAAGGTAATCGAGGCATATCACCACCTCGACAAGGTGTGGTCTACTTGCCATCCTAAACCATACAATGAATAATCCAAGGCATCTCACCCCCTCGACAAGGTGTCGTATAGCTAGATAGATCCACTAGTATAGCATGGCTAATAATCATCATCCTATAGTGGCACATAGTTTATAGACTAAAGACTTTATATAAGGACCCCTTGACTCGTGCTCCCATCTTATGCCTCAATCGGTACTAAGTTAAATCCCATGGAATACTTTAAATAATCATACTTTAATCATAATATGAATAGTTAGTAAGAGCATGACTTGAGTAGCTCATAAACATGCTTGACCTCTACTAGTGACCATAACTTGAACATGAGAGCAGATCATTATGATACATGAACCCTTGCATTAACATGAATGGCTCACAAGAGATAAAATCATGAAATAAGGGTAAACTTGATACTTGCAACAGCATAAATACCTTTCATGAATTCAATCATGCTTGAAGCCCTTAATCTTCATATATTCACTTGACTTGTAAATGATATAATAGTTCATCAATAACTTGAGAATTCTTGTCATGTCATTTTATCAAACACATGGTGGCTTCATGATACTTGTTCAAAATTATGCAACTCAAGTGTTAAATAATATAAGTAAACTCAATGCAAATCAACCCACCAACATGGTAGTAAAACCCTCATGTAGGGTACCTTCAAATTCTACACAAGAGCTCATGATAGTTCATAGTTTCATAACTCAAAACATGCATAATCTCAATAGACAAAATCAATTCATGAACTAAACTTGAAATATACATTCATACACATAGTTTCTAGCTCAAAACTAGCATAATCTCAATAGACAAAACCAATTCATAGAGTAAGCTTGAAATAGATACTCATGCATTATCAATCAATACTTGATAAAAGCCCAACATAATTTATGCTCATACTTTATAATAATAGATACCCATAAGTAATACAACTTGAAATCATGCAATCTTCATAAAAAGAAAAGGTTAGGCTTCACGGGTGAAAGGACCCATGCATAAAGACTCACATACCTTAAACCTTGAATGCCTTGAAATGAACTTGAATTAGACTTAGAGCTTGAATTGAGTCCTTGAGTTTCAAAATTGAGCTTGAAATCCTTAGATTTGAATGAGAGAATTGATAGAGACTTAGAGAGGTTTTAGAGAGGGTCTTTTTGTGAGCTATAGAGTTGAAAAATGGCTAAATATTGGCGATTCATGTGTAAGTGAGCATGGGGCTCTGACCCCAATGCCCTTGGGCGAAATAAGAAAACGAAGAAAAATGTTACACTGGTCCACACCTTAGGCACGACACAAACCAGACTCAGAATTCCTACTCAATTTTTCCCCAGATCGAGAATATAAAGTCAGATTTTTAAAATCATACATGAATTTTAAGATATATGGAAATTACGATTTGGGGCATTTCGAAGCACATGAGGGACGTTTCAATATCTTCCCCTAGGGAACTTTCATCCCCAAATG
Source organism: Solanum virginianum (assembly GCA_000787875.1). Classification (NCBI taxonomy): domain Eukaryota; kingdom Viridiplantae; phylum Streptophyta; class Magnoliopsida; order Solanales; family Solanaceae; genus Solanum; species Solanum virginianum. The sequence goes on from DF362048.1 coordinate 34,030, forward strand.
TCAAAGAAACATACATAAGAGAAGTAATTATGAAGATTTCAGTCCGACATGAATGTAACAAATGCACTTAAATATTATTTTAAAAAATTTCAACGTGAACATTAAAAAGCACCATAAACTTGTTACCATAAACATGAATACATGGAAAATGACATGAAAGCTGAACTTTAAGACTTGAAATCATCTTAGCATATCATTCACACATCCTTATAGATGGGACTTGATTTATTAGCTTCGGCTTGAGTAGAGTTAGGAAATATGGGTGTCACTTTTTCATGTCCGCCTCGTCTTCCTATGTGGCACTTTCAACTTGTTGATTCCTCCGAAGGACCTTGATGGAAGCTACATCTTTATTTCTCAACTCTTCACTTGTCTATCCAAAATCTCTATCGGCACCTCCTTATAGGTCAAATTATCTTCTACAACACTCACAACCTCTAAGGGCACTATTTCATTTGGGTCACCCACACACTTTCTCAACATAGACACATGGAAGACCGGATGAACCATATTCATCTCCATGGGCAACTTCAACTCATATGAAACCTTACCAACTCTCCTCAAAACTCTATAAGGACCCACAAACCTTGGGCTCAATTTCCCTTTCTTTCCAAACTGGACCTGATCCTTCATGGGTGACAACTCAAAGTAAACCCAATTACCAACCTTAAACTCAAGATCTCTTCTTCTTACATCAAAGTAGTACTTTTGTCTACTTTGGGTTGTCTTTAATCTCTCCCTTATTAACCTCACCTTCTCCAAGGCTTCCATAAGAAAATCAGGGCCTAACAAAGCCATCTCTCCTACATCAAGCCACCCAACTGGGGATCTACAATGCCTACCATATAAAGTTTCGAATAGAGCCAAACCAATGCTTGAGTGGCAGCTATTGTTGTAAGAAAACTCAATAAGTGGAAGATGCTCATCCCTACTACCCTTAAACTCCAAAATGCAAGATATAAGCATATCCTCAAGAGTTTAGATAGTTCTTTCGTCTTGCCCATCCATTTGAGGATGAAAAGTCGCACTAAGCTTGACCTTGGTACCAAGACCTCTTTGGAAGGACCTCCAAAAGTGTAAAGTGAATTGAGCACCACGATCCAAAATGATAAACAAGGGCAACCCATGCAATCTAATCAACTCATGAATATACAATTTGGCGTAATCTTCGGCACCATAGGTTGTCTTAACCGGTAGAAAGTGAGCCAACTTTGTCATTCTATCCACCACAGCCCAAATAGAGTCAAAATGTCTCCTAGTCTTAGGCAACCCAACCACAAAATCTATTTTAATATCTTCCCACATCCAAGTAGGAATTTTTATGTCTTGTGCTCGACCACCCGACCTTTGATGTTCAGCTTTCACTTGTTGGAAATTGTGACAACCGGATATGAACTTGGCAATATTCCTATTCATACCACCTTACCAATACACCTCTCTTAAGTCTCTATACATCTTTATGGAATGGGGATGAATTGAATAAGATGAATTATGGGCCTCCTTCAAAATCAACTCTTTCAAGTCATCAACATTAGGCACACAAAAACCTACCTTGGTACCTAAGGGCACCATCACCCCCTTGGGAGAAAAGCTCCACTTTGCCATCCTTCACCAAGGACTTCAACTCTAGCAAGGTGGGGTCGAGATCTTGATTTGACTTGAGTTCCTCAATCAAAGAAGATTTAGAACCATCAACAATCAATACACCACAATTTTCAACTTTATCCAACCTAACCCCTAATCTAACCAAATAGTGAACTTCTCTAGCTACCTCCTTGCCACCAACATCAATATGAGCTAGGCTACCCATGGACACTCTACTTGAGCATTGACCACATCATTAGTCTTGCCAGGATGATAATGTACACTTATGTCAGAATCTTTAAGGAGCTCTAACCACCTTCTTTACCTCAAATTAAGATCCTTTTGGGCGAACACCTATTGGAGACTCTTGTGGTCAGTAAACACATCAACATAAACACCATACAAATAGTGATGCAAATTTTTCAAAGAAAACACCACGACCGCCAATTCAAGATCATGGGTGGAATAATTTTGCTCATGCACCTTAAGTTCCCTGGAGGCATATGCTATTACCTTGCCATTTTGCATCAAAACACACCCCAAACCAATTCTTGAGGCATCACAATAAACCACAAATCCTCCTAACCCTTCTGGTAGAGCCAAGATAGGAGCGGAGACAAGCTTATCTTTCAAAGTTTGAAAACTCTTTTCATATTCATCGGTCCAAATAATTTTTTCCTTTTTTTGGGTTAACTTTGTCATAGGGGAAGCAATAGAAGATAACCCATTCACAAACCTCCGGTAGTAACCCGCCAAACCTAAGAAACTCCTAATATCCGACAGAGTCAAGGGTCTAGGCCAATTTCTTATCACCTCCATTTTTAGGGTCCACCTTAATGTCATCACCCAACACCACATGCCCTAGAAAGGCAACCTCTTTCAACCAAAATTCAAACTTTTCATACTTAGCAAACAACCACTCATCCCTCAAGATTTGCAACACCACCCACAAGTGATTCACATCCTCTTCCTTACTCTGAGAATAAATCAATATATCGTCAATAAAGACTACCACAAACATATCAAGGTAGGGTTTGAAGACCCTATTTATGAGATCCATAAATATAGCCAGTGCAATAATCAACCCAAAAGACATTACTGCAAATTCAAAGTGCCCACACCTAGTCCGAAAAGCTGTCATAGGAATATCACACTCCCTCACCTTCTCTTGGTGGTATCCAGATGGAAGATCAATCTTAGAAAAGTGACTAGACCCCTGTAGTTAATAAAAAAAAGTCATCAATTCTTGGCAGAGGGTACATATTTTTTATGGTAACCCTATTAAGTTGCCAATAATAAATGGACATTCTAGGAGAACCATTCTTTTTCTTTACAAATAACACCGGTGCACCCCAAGGTGACTTGCTAGGCCTTATGAAACCTTTCTCCAACAAATCCCTCAATTGATCCTTCAATTCCTTCAATTTTATGGGCCATACGGTATGGAGGAATGAAAATAGGTTGTGTATCGAGAAAGAGGTCTATACCAAAGTCTATTTCGGGAAGCTTATCGGGAAGACATCAAGAAACTCATTGACAACCAGAACTGACTCAATAGGAAGGACTTTAGACTCCACATCCCTAACCCTCACAATCCTTAGAAATCAAATTAGGCTTTAAGACAAGAAATGAATCTACCCTTGACAACCACGTTATGACTTTCCCACTCAAGGACGGGATCATTAGGGAATTGGAATTTCACCTTACAGGTTCTACAATAAATAGAAGCATGATGTGCGTATAACCAATCCATCCCAAGAATAATATCACAATTCACCATATCTAATTCAACAAAATCACAAGGCAAGACCTTATGTAATATGAAGATGAGACAATTTCTATAAACGCTTTTAGCAACAATGGACTCACCAATGGGGATAGACACTTCATAAGGTTCACACAGTAATTCGGGACTCACATGAATCTTTTTGTCAACAAAAGGAGTAATGAAAGAAAGAGTGAAACTCGAATCTATCAAAGCATACACAAGTGAAACCCGGATCTATCAAAGCATACACATCATAATGAAAAACCTTTAACATACTGGTAACAACATCGGGCACTTCATCCACTCCTTGCCTTCCTTGGAGATCATAGAATATATTTTTCCTTAGAGTACCCCCTTGTTGGCCTCTCTTTGCTCTTTCACCCACATTAGCACGTTGGCCTTGAGGACGACCATCTCTATCTTTGTTTTGAGCATGAGGACGATCAACAACCTTGTGAACCACTTCACCATACTCATAGCAAGTAGTAGAGTTTCTCAAACATAGGCCACCATGGTTTCTACCACATCTTTGGCACTTTGGATTAGACACTCCACCATTACCACCTTGGAATCATGGGTTGTCATTAGAAAATCTTTTGTTAGAAACATTGGAAGACCCTTGGCCTTGGAACTTGTGGCCTTGAGAGAACTGACCACCTTTAGAACCTTGGAAACCACCTTCAAATTGAGCCCTCTTGGACTCTCAACTTCCTCTCTTTGTAAGCTTTTGCCCCTCTAGTTATTCAGCATATGTCATGAGCTGAGACAAATCCATATTACTTACTAGCATGGCAGTACGACACTCTTTATTAACCAAGTCGGACACTCTCGAAACAAATTTATTCATTCTAGCTCTAGGGTCGACCACCAAATATGGAGCATACTTAGAAAGCTTGTTAAACTTGAGGGCATACTCCCTCACACTCATAGAATCTTTCTTGAGGTTCATAAGTTCCATCATCTTAGCCACTCTTAGATCAATAGGAAAGAACAGGTTGAGGAAAACGACATTAAACTCCTCCCAAGGAATAGCATCATCACTCTCTTCTCCAACATCCATTGAGTTAACCAAATTTGGGCCACACCTTTGACTTGGTAGGCCACTAACTCCGCTTTTTCCTCTGAATTGACCCCTATGATCGATTGACCCATATACCCCTCATCGATGAACTCTTGGGGATCCTCATCCGCCTTGGACCCATGAAATTCTAGTGGATTCATTCTTGTGAAATCCCTCACCTTTGAGGCTAGAGTAGGAGCTTGAGAGGATTAAGCCCCTTGGTTCATTTTGTTGGTCATAGCGAGGGCCAACATTGTGATGGCATAGCAAAACTCTTCTTGGGCTACCCCACCATCTTGAGGAGCTTGAGTAGCAGGAGGGACCGATTGCTACTCGAGAGTATGAGCTCTCCTTAGCCTTCCCCTTGGCATTGGCATGATCTAGAAGAAACAAAAGCATACATTAGGGGAAAAGCCTTATATTTACACCTAAAGCATAATATAGACTATGAAGAAGTGAAGCATTTCCTAAAATGCCTCACAGCCTCCCATTCATAGTTGTGGCGCTCTTCAGAACCATGAATAAGACTCTAATCAATACGGTGTACTTGATTTCTGAGGATCATTAACAACCTAATGCTCTTATACTATGCTTTTCAGGAACTAAGCCTAGGGCCTAAAGGTGACGCAGTGAATGGGAAACCCGAAGGGACCCCAAACAAGCCTTTTGGCATATCATTCACACATACTTAGTCGTGGAAGCAAAATAAGCATCAACAAGTAACATAAATACAAAGGGAAATGGGGCTAAGGGGGAAACTTAATATTCATAAAAGCATAAAAGAGTCAGCTCATAGCATATACAAATAATAATATCCAATAACACCTATAACTTGGAATAGTGCGGGGGCCAAGACACTTCCCGGGCTCACCCTCATAATAATAAGTACTCAACAAAAGGAGGCTTAACATAATATGAAATAAGTAGATATTATCCTCGGGCTTGAGGACTCATCAAAGCTTTCTCTGAGAACCGAACTAGCCACATGGAGGAGGAAGATCAAAAGCAGCTCCGGCTCCAACATGGTGATATCATGTAGGCATAGAGTATGCGTTAGTACGTTCGAATGTACTAAGTATGCAGGTGCAATGCAATAAAGACATAAGCCAATATATTCAAAATACATAATCATAAGCAATAGATATATAATCTCAACATGGCATGTATGATCAATACTTGTAAGAAAACATACTTATAAAACATTCAATTTGCATAATACATAACATATGTCTGGGAAGAGACCTTAACCGACATAGACAAAGCGAACTACTACTTGGAATCTTTGGCATGTCACCCCCTTTGTAAGGTGATCAAGGTATGTCACCTCCTCGGCAAGGTGATTGAGGCTTGTCTCCCCCTCGACAAAGTATGGTCTACTTGCCATGATAAACCATATAATAAATAATCTGACCCATGTGACGCACTCGAAAAGGTGTGGTATAGCTAAATATATGCACTAGTATAGCAAGGCTAGTAATCATCATCCTATTCTGACACATAGTTTAGAGACTAAAGACTTTTTATAAGGACCCTTTGAGTCGAACCTCCATCTTAAGACTCAATCGGTGCTAAGTCAAATCCCATGAAATACTTGCAATAATCATACTTTACTCATAACAGGGATAGCTTGTAAGAATATGACTTGAGCAGCTCATAAATATGCTTAACCTCTACTAGTGAGCCTAAATTGAACATGAGAGTAGATCATTATGATACATGAACCCTTGCTTTAACATGAATGGCTCACAAGAGGTAAAATGTTGAAATAGGTGTAAACTTGATACTTGCAACATCATAAATACCTTTCATGAATTCAATACATACTTGAAGCCCTTAATCATCATATAGTCACTTGACTTGTAAATCATGTAATAGATCATCAATAACTTGAGAATTCTTGTCATGTCATTTTATCAAACACATGGTCGGTTCATTATACTTGTTCAAAATCATGCAATTGAAGTGTCAAATAATATGAGTAAACTCAATCCAAATCAACCCACCAAAATGGTAAAAAAACCCTTATGTAGGGTACCTTGAAATCCATCACATAAGCTCATAATAGTTCATACTTTCATAGCTCAAAACATTCTTAATCTCAATAGACAAAATCAATTTATGGAGTAAGCTTGAAATAGACATTCATGTATGATCAATCAATACTTGATAAAATTACAACATAATTTATGCTCATAATTCATAATAAGAGATACCCATAGATAATACAACTTGAAATCATGCATTTATCATAAAAAGAGAAGGTTGGACTCCATTGGTGTAAGGACCCATGGATGAAGACCCACATACCTTAAACCTTGAATTCCTTGAAATAAACTTGAAGAAGACTTAGAGCTTGAATTGATTCCTTGAATTCAAAAATTGAGCTTGAAATCCTTAGATTTGAATGAGAGAATTGATAGAGTCCTAGAGAGATTTTAGTGAGTGTTTTCTTTTTGAGTTATAGAGTTGAAAAACGGCTAAGTATGGATGATTTCACATTTAAGTGGACTTGGGGTTATGAATGCAATGCCCTTGGAAAAAAAAAATAAAACTAAGGAAAATGTTACACTAGTTCATGCCACAGGCGCGATGCAGACCAGACGCGGAATTTCCATCACACTAGTCTGCGCACTAGGTGCGTCGTGGCCTAGGCATATACAGAAACTGGATAAGGAAAATTAGCAAATATTATTTTTCACCATGGATCTTCTAAAATCCGAGTTACACCCATTTTCCACTTAATTTTCCCCCTAATCGAGAATATGAGGTCAAATTTTTTAAAATCACAAAAACTTTTTGAGATATATGGAATTGCAATTATGGGACATTTCGAAGCACATGAGGGGGATTTCATTTTTCTTATTCTATTTCTAGTCTCCCTAGTATGATTTAATGCTTTCCTAGAACTACAAGGTCTATTCCTATTTAAGGTTACTTTATTTACTTTCTAGAGTAAGATTTATCTTGTAATTTTCTTTCTAGGTTTTGGGATGCTCCTTAGGCCTAATCTAAGGAGTCTTGGATGTCCAAGGACCCTATAATACATATATATATATATAGGAATCTTTTTTCTTTCATTGAAAGACAATTAGATTAATATTAATAATATTTGAGAGAGTTCTTTTAACCTTTATGACTTGTTCTTTGAGAATTTATCTTTAAACGTTTTCATTGTTGAGGGATAAAGTAATATTTTCTTGTGATATCTTTGATTTCTTTTTGGTATTATTTAGCAAATGATTAGTTGACATACTAATAATTATCTTTTGTTACTCATAAAGTGGTGAATATCCAAATCTAACATTTTGATTCATTTTCTCAAGTAAAGTCGTTAGTTCTCTTCCACAAATCTTTAGTTGTTACTTGGATCATTTACAATGCCTTAAAATATCACATCCTCGGAAATTCTTAGACCTTTCTTTCGAATTTCTCATGTCTTTCATTAGTTTATCTATTTCTTTTTTGTTGTTGCTTCCGTATTCTAGTATTCACTCCATATTAGTTGTTCTTTCTAACCTCAATCCTATCAAATCGTATCAGAGCGGTTCTACCAAAATTCTGTT
>DF362048.1:51618-83645 GCA_000787875.1 Solanum virginianum
TAAGTTTGGCCAGCTCGGGTCTCCCCCCGTCTGCGGGTCCTGCGATGCCCTTTTATGCATTTTTGATATCTTTTGACAAAATATGTAATAATTATTATATCGATTTCAAATGTGACTATTTTACTCATCTTTTGAATTTATGATAATGATTTTATGTATGTGATTACTCACTACTCTACTCGTGCCTACTATGATATCGTTAACCGTTTCCCAAGCCGGTTGATTGTCATGCGCATTATGATATACTCCGGTATTAGGCTGTGTTTGGCAGTGAGAACAGGGATGACGATGCATAATGCCTGGGTCACTGCATATTCTGTTATGTTTGGTGTTAGGCTAGATTGGGGTGAGTACGGGGACGGCGATACATAACGCCCAACTCACTCATGCTATTTCTGTATTGCGCTATGAGAGTATAGGGACGGCGATACGTAATACCTGGCTCTCATACGCTATTTCTATATTATGATATGTGACGGGGATTCAGAGATTTGTAACTTTCTAGTGGTATACTGTGTTATGGCGCCATTGACAGGCGAGCGACCATAGTTCCTATGCCCTATGCATGATTTGTATTTTGAAAGTAAACATTTTGATATTTTTGGACATGTATTTGCCTTCCATACTTTTATTTTGATTATTACTCAGATTTATGTCTGTATCCACTGCTTTACATATTCAGTACGTATTTCGTATTGACCCCCTTCTTCGGGGGTTGTGTTTCATGCCCGCAGGTACTGATGTACAGCTTGGTGATCCTCTAGCTTAGGAAACCCTTCTGCTATTTGGAGTGCTCCCTCTATTTCGGAGCCTACTTTTGGTATACTTATTCATTCGTTGCATTGAATATACTTGTTCAGGGGTACGGCGGGGCCTTGTCCCATCCTATGATTTCTGTCAGTCTGTTTAGAGGTCTGTGGATATATGTGTGTGAGTTGTGCCAAGTCCGTATGATTAGATCTGTATGATGTGTATGTTGAGCGGCTTTACTCGCTATGGTGGCCTTGTCGGACCATATATGTATATATGTTGTTCTGTTGACTCTGCCTGGTATCTGTTGGTATTTTTTTGAATGCAAAATTATTTTGGATAGTCCGTAAAACAAAGGAAACTTTGTCAAAATTTTTGTAAATATAAGTCAACTGTTTGTAGTTCGGCTTTGTGATCGTGTACGGGGGCCCCATCCGAGTCCTAGTCACGGCCCACGGGGTTGGGTCATTACAAGTTCTTTACTTTCTTTTGTGCCTCAAAAATTTGTACTTTATTACTAAGGACTTGATACATCTTTTGGTTTAATTATAAATCTACAAAGTTCTCTTGTTCAAATGTTATTTGAGGGGAAAAAAGCAAGTATGAGTGAGTTTAAAAGAGGGTAAAAGCCATATTAAGAGTGTAATACATGATAATTTTTTTAATATGTCTAATTCAGGTGGTGATGAGGAAAGGACTCATTTAAAAGTTGAGATCAAAGGAATGAATGACTTCACCCTTCAAGCTATGCACCAACAATTCGAGAGGTGAAACCTTCAATTTCAAGAGATGAGGAATATGATTACCAAGAAGAATGAGACCATAGCTTCAATTAGGAGGGAGAATAATGTTGTATCACCCAATAATGTTAGACTCCATGTTAGAAGGAATGTACCCCATGTCCTTTTGTAAATCTTGAATATGATAATGATGATTTTGATGGTGAATCTAATCTAGAATGAAGAGATAGGAGGGGACAAAGACGTATAGCTTAAGATGATAATATAAGTAGTATAAATATGAAGATGCCATCTTTCAAAGGGATAAAGGACCCAGACTTGCACCTTGATTAGGAGAGATGAGTTGAATCCATCTTTGTTGTCATAACTACTCTGAGGATAAGAAAGTTAAACTTGCTGTTGTTGAGTTTTCTAATTATGTTGTTTCTTAGTGGATAAAGCTTGCAAGGGACAGATTGCAAGATGAGCTACCACCTATTTCTACGTGGGTAGAGATTAAGAGGTCGATGAGGAAGAGGTTTGAGCCATCATATTTTCAAAGAGATCTATAATTCCACCTTTAATATTTAAAGCAAGGTTCGATGTCAGTGGATAAGTACTTCAAAAGTATATGTATGGCTATGATCCAAGCTAATGTCATGGAGGAAGAAGAAGCTACAATGGCTAGATTTTTAAATGGTTTAAATTCTGAAATAGCTGATGCAGTAGAGATACAACAGTATGTAACTTTAGATGAGTTAGTTGATTTGTCTATTAAAGTAGAAAACCAAATCAAGAAACAATAGCGACCTAACTCATGGGAAAGTCGTCCAAACACCATGTCTAAGAATCCATGGTCAAATCAAGATGGAAAAGCTCGACCTAAACCTCAAGAAGATAGAGGTAAAGGTAAAGTTGAGGAGGGAGGTAAAACTTTCAACCCCAAATCATCTAAACCTTCTAGTTCTATTTAATGTCACAAATGTCATGGGTCATATGATGCATGAATTCCCAAGTAGAAAAAACATCATACTTAGAGAGAATGGAGAATATGAGAGTTAAAAAAGTGTGAGGGAAAAAGAAGATAGAGGAGGTGTAAATGAAGAAGATGATTTAGAACAACCTAATGATGGTATAATTGGGGAGTTAGGAGAATTATGATTATCAATTTTCTTAGTAGTGATGAAAGGCAGAGGGAGAATTTGTTCCATACTAGATGTGGGATAAAGGGGAAGCCTTATTCTATTATTCTTGAGGGGGAAGTTGTGGAAATGTGGTGAGTTCATACTTGGTAGATAAGCTAGGAATTGCATGTATGAAACACTCTACCCCATATAGGCTCCAATGATTGAATGATAGTGGAGAGGTAAAAGTAAACAAACAATACATGATTTTATTCATTGTTGGTAGGTATAAAGATGAAATTCTTTGGGATGTAGTTCCAATGCAAGCATATCATATTTTACTTGGCCGACCTTGACAATATGATAGGGATATTACTCATCACAGGAGAAAAAAATAGGTATAGTCTTCTGCATAATGGTAAGAAATTTACTCTTGCATCATTATCTCCTTCACAAGTGCTTGAAGATCAGAAACGATTGAGAGAAATAATGGGAAAGCAGAGGGGAGAGATAAAAGGTGAGCTCAAGGGAAAGAAAAGGGCCAAGATATATAGAAAAAAGAGAGATGGCTGAGAAAAAGAGAGAGGATAGCAAACTAATAAAAGAGGTAAAAGAGGGTTTGAGTGAAAAAATAAAAAGGTTTGGTGAGAGGAAAGAGGCTAAGGAAAAGAAAAAAAAGAGTCCTTACCTAAAAGCCAAAGGGTGTTGAATGCTAGAAAAGAGATGATAATGATCAAACAAGAAAGAAAGAGAAAAGGGAACAAAGATAGAAGGATACGTGGATTAAATTCAAACTATTGAAATTATGGGCAACAAGAGACTAAAACCCTCACCTCCCAATTGATTTCAACAACTCAAATAAAATACTAGCAAGAAAATTGAAGGAAATCAAGAACCAGAAATAGGTAACACTTCAAATAATCAAGTAAACAAGTCAACTAACATTTCTAAGAGTTCACCCTATTTACTTACTAAGAAAATACTACAATTTGAGAATTCAATATTCAACATAGTCTACATCTTCCAAATGTTAAAATATGACTATTTATACTAAGTAAATAAAAGAAGACATTTTTCTTTACAATGTTACCCTTAATGAGTAAGGGTCTTGTTTACTTGCCTTCTTTTCAAATCCTTGAATTCAAGTAGTAGCCATTGGCACACGTGGCCTTTTTTGTTCATTCTTCTCCTCTTGATAGACCTTCCATACATTGTAAGCACAAGTGGCCTCTTTTGTTCCTTTTTCTTACCTTGATAGACCATCCACATATTGTTATTTCTTTGGTAACCCTTAAGCTCCTCTAACGCTTTCTTTTTCATGAACATAGCTTGTAGGTCTTGGAGATCTTTTGTTTGACTCCTTATGAATGGTATTGAGGGGTACATGTCACTCATATTGGTGTCATCTATGCTTTGCATGTTATTATCGTCCCTTTCTTGAAAAGGATTCGTCCTCAAATCCAAAGATTCACCTAAAACACAAGGATATAAATCACTAACATTGAAAACATTGTGAATATTATACTCACTTGACAAGTCAATCATGTAGGCATTGTCATTGATTCTCTTGAGTACTTTGAAACGTCCATATCCTCTTAGAGTTATATTTCCTTTTTAAACATATGGAAATCTCTGTTTTTAAAAATGTACCCACACGTATAGGTTGAACATCACTTCTTTTCTCCCAATATTCTTTCAAATAGACACCTTTGAATTTATCTTTCCAATGGCCTCTCTAACCTTAGCATGAGTGATCATCATCTCCTTTTCCCTTTGCTTGGTATATAGGCTCAAAATAACATTACAAGATAATGGAGTCATGGTTAGTGGAAACAATAGTTTAAAGCCATAACATGCTTCTAATGGTGACATTCCAATAGAGGAGTGGAAAGACCGATTAAATGCAAATTCAATCAAGGGTAAACAGTCTTCCCAAGTAGTTAGGGTTCCTTTAATCATGCATCAAAGCATGCTTCCAAGAGTCCTATTGACTACTTTATCTTGCCAATCCGTTTGAGGGTGACAAGAAGTAGAGAACATAAGTTTGGTACCAAGTGTACACCATAGACTCTTCCAAAAGTGATTAAGATATTTGGAATCCCTATCACTAACAATGGTCTGAGGGACTCTATGCAATTTAAGAACATTGATGACAAATAAAGATGCTACATGGGATGCATAATAACATTTATGACATGGAATAAAATAAGTCAATTTAGAAAATCTATCCACTACCACAAATGTGCTATCATGTCCTCTTTTAGTCCTAGGAATACCCAACATAAAATTCATATAGATATCCATCTATGGACCACTAGGAGTAGGGAGAGTTGTATACTTACCTTGGGGAAAAGTTGTAAATTTGGCATACTTACAATAGAGATATTGTCCATAAATGTGCTCAATGTAATGCTTCATCTTGGGACAAAAGAATGGATCCTTTAGAATGTCAAGTGCTTTGGGTACCCCAAAGTATCCCATCAAACCACCACTGTGAGCCTCCTTGACAAGTAGCTCTCTCCAAGAGCTTATAGAAATACAAGCTCGTCCATCCTTGAACAAAAACTCATCAACAAATTGAAACCTATCAACCCGCTTCCCTTGGATAAGATTATCAAAAGTATCATTGAAGTCAGGATCCCTAGAATAGAATTCTTTTATTCTTTCAAACCCTGTCATTCTAGAAGCCAAGGTAGTCACCAACACAAACCTTCTTGATAGAGCATCCGTTACCATATTTTCCTTACCTTCCTTATAATTGATCACATAGAGAAAGGTTTCAATGAATTCAACCCACTTTGCATGTTTCTTATTCAACTTGGATTGCCCTTAATATGATTCAAGGACTCATGATCAATCCTTATCATAAACGTTTTTGCCATGAGTAGTGTTTCCAATGAGCCAACACTCGCATAAGTGCATACAATTCCTTGTCATACGTTGAGTACTTAAGAGTAGCACTTTTTAGCTTTTCATTAAAGTAAGCCAATGGTTTTCCCTCTTGCATCAATACACCACCTATTCCAATACAAAAAGCATCACATCCAATTTCAAAGGTCTTATCAAAGTTGGGTAGTTGAAGCAATGATGAAGAACTCAATATCAATTTCAAGCCTTGAAAAGACTTCTCTTATTCTTTCCTCTCCCCCCTACCCATAAAAATGGTACATCTTTCTTGGTTAACTCAGTCAAAGGAGAAGCAACTGAACTAAAATCCTTTACAAATCAACGATAAAAACTTGTTAACCCATGAAAATTTCTCACCTCGGTTGCATTGGTTGGAGTTGGCCAAGCCTTGATGGACTCTATCTTCTCATGATCAACCTCTTTCTCATTTGCACTAACCACAAAACCTAAGAACACAACCTTTTCAACACAAAATGAGCACTTCATGAGATTAGTAAAGAGATCCTATTGTAGTAAGACATCAAATACTTGCTTCAAATGGGACATATTTTCTTTAATTGTCTTGCAATACACAAGGATATCATCAAAATACACCATAAAAAACTTGCTAATGAGAGGTTTGAGAATATGATTCATTAACCCTATGAAAGTGCTTAGGGAATTTGTCAATCCAAATGGCATCACAAGCAATTCATACAACCCAAACTTTGTCTTGAAAGCTGTTTTCCATGAATTTGATGATACCCACTTCGAAGGTCAATCTTGGAGAATACACTAGAGCCACATAGCTCATCAAGTATATCATCAAGCCAAGGAATTGGATGCTAATACGTCACTGTGATCTTATTTATGGCTCTACAATTGATACACATCCTCCAAGTGATATCTTTCTTGGGAACAAGAATCAACGATATGGCACAAGGACTTAGGCTTTCTTTGATCGACCACTTTTCGAGAAGCTTTTCTACTTGCCTTTGTAGTTCCTTTGTCTCATCTGGATTGCTCCTATAAGCTGGACAATTAGGAATTTGTGAACCCAGTAAAAACATCTATTTGGTGTTCAATTCTCCTCAAAGGAAGAAGTCCCGTGGGCATCTCCTCTGGAAATAGCTCATCGTAGTACTGCAAAAGAGAAGAAACAATACAAGGCAAAGTGCTAGTATTTTGGTTAGCAAGTAATAAAAGATAGGTGTTGAGAAGGCATACTAGAAAGCATCCCGTATCCACACCCTTTAAGCACTTGCTTGGCTTCGCCACGATACACAATTTCTTCTTATTTTTAGAGAAGGAATCTCCTTCCTTTGGAACAATAGTGGAACTTCCACCATCACGCTTTGCCGCCTCCATCTTTATTTTCTTATGAAACTCTTTCATAGCCCGATAATTGTCACTCACTTGGTATGTAGTGAGAGGTGCAAGAAAATACTTTCTGCCTTCAATCACAAAGTTGTATTTGTTGGATCTTTCATGGTGCACAAACATCCCTATCAAATTGCCATGGTCTTCCCAACAAAATATGACATGCCAATATGGGTACAACATCACAAGTCCATTCATCATTGTACTTACCTACACTAAACTAGATTCTTGCTTGTTTACAGACCCTTATTTCTCCACTCTCATTGAGCCATTGTAGATTGTAAGAGTTGGGATACTTTGTTGTTGGAATTCCCATATATGGACTCTATGCAATTTAAGAACATTTTGTTGGAATTCCCATATATTCCACCAAAAACAACTACTCACCACATTAGTGCAACTTGCACTATCAATGATTAAAAAATATACTTTATCTTGCATTTTACACCTAGCGTGAAATAGATTCTCCCTTTGATCGAGCTCTTCTTTGGAAAGGGCTCCTATAATTCTTCTCATGACATATGAAAGATTGGTGCTGATTTGGTGCTGATGTGGAAATTAAATTTTTTTGAATTTTTTCTGATAGTTTTTTCTCAAATTTTCCACTAAGGGCTATCAAACACCTTTGACTTGAGAAAAGTTGATCAAATGTACCTTTTGGTCTTCTTTTTCATCAAGAGCACTTGAATATCTTCAAGAAAACCTGAAACACCAAGAGAACACACTAAATCCCAACACCTTCAAATCAACTTGGAATTGGCTCAAAATTTAGGATTAGCTTGTCCTTGATCTAGTGAAAAAAACCCAATGATCATTAACCTTCAATTTCTTCTCAGTACAAAAACCCACTTTCAAAATTTAAAAAGTTTGAATGCTCAATACCCTTCAATGGCAACTTCATTTTCACAACTCCAAATTGAATGAAATTTGAGATTTAGGAACAAAAACGCTAATGAACAAGAATCTAGTGTCAAAAACAACAAATCAAATGAAAAATAATTTTGGAATTGTCTTTGATTTTTGGATTTTTCAGTAGATAAAAATTCCAACACCTAGATTTATGAAAACAAATTTAAACCTAAGCTCTGATAGGAAATGATAAAGATCAAACAAGAAAAAAAGGAAAAAGGAAACAAAGATAGAAGGATATGTAGATTAAATTCAATCTATTTAAATTATGGGTAACAAGGGACTAAAATTCTCACCTCCTAATTGATTTCAACAACTCAAATAAAACCCTAGCAAGAAAATTGAGGGAAAGCAACAACCACAAATGGGTGACACTTCAATCAATCAAATAAACAAGTCAACTAACATTTTTAAGAGTTCACCCTAATTATAAACTAAGAAGATACTACAATTTGAGAATTGCATATTCAACATAGTCTACGTTTTCCAAATGCTAAAATATGACTATTTATACTATGTAAATAAAAGAAGACATTTTCTTTACAATTTTACCCTTAATGAGAAAGGACCTTGTTTGGTTGCCTTCTTTTCAAATTCTTGAATTCAAGCAGTAGCTAGTTGCATGTATGACCTTTTTTGTTCCTTCTCCGCACCTTGATAGACCTTTCACACATTGTAAGCCTATCTTTGGTGACCCTCAAGCTCCTCTAATGCTTCATTTTTCATGAACATTGCTTATAGTTCTTGGAGATCCTTTGCTTGACTCCTTATGAATGGTCTTGAGGGGTACATGCTACTCATGTTGGTGTCATCTATGCTTTTCATGTTATCAAGGAGGCTTTTCCATAGTACTACTTACTTATAAAGAAGTGTTGATTAACTTTGAGTAACTAACTCCTTTCCAAATAGTGTTTACTCTTTTTTTTACAGAGTTTTGAAGATGTTTTTCCTGATGATACTCCAAAGAAATTGCCACCTTTGGGAGGGATTGAGTATCAAATAGACTTTGTTCTAGGGTATCAACTACCTAATAGACCTATCTATAGGAATAGTCCTAACAAGACCAAAGAATTACAAAGCCAAGTTGAAGAATTTCTTAAAAGGGGTTTAGTTCAAGAGAGCATGAGCCCATGTTCTGTTCCTATCCTATTGGTACCCAAAAAGGATGAAATATGAAGAATAAGTGTCGATTGTAGAGCCGTCAACAAGATAACAGTAAAGTATTGCCATCTTATTCCTCGTCTTGATGATATGCTGGATTAACTATATAGATCCAATATCTTTTCTAAAATTGATCTAAAAAATGGTTACCACCATATTCGTCTGAATGCTAGAGATGAATGAAAAACTACTTTTAATACACTTTATGAGTGGTTAGTTATGCCTTTTGGCTTAACAAATGCACCAAGCACATTTTTGAGACTAATGAATTGTGTTTTTTAAAATTTTCATGGAAATTTTGTTGTGGTGTATTTTGATGACATCTTGATCTTTTATCAAAATATAGATTAATACCTACAATACCTACAATAAGTTTTTGAAGTCCTTAGAAATTAATGCATATTTGGTAATCTCAAAAAGTGTACTTTCTATGTGGATCGTGTGGTTTTATTAGGTGTTGTGGTCAGTTCTAAGGGAGTCAAAGTAGATGGTGATAAAATCAAAGAAATGAAATAATGGCTTAGACCTAATAGTATAACTGAAGTTAGGAGTTTTCATGGACTTGCTAGTTTTTATAGGAGGTTTGTAAGCTACTTTAGCACTATTACTTCTCCTTTAATTGAAGTTATTAAGAAGGATAAGGTTTTTACATGTGGAAAGTAACAAGCTGATAAATTTAACTTGCTGAAAGAAAATTTGTGTTATGCTCCTCTTTTGCAATTAACTAATTTTTACAAGTCTTTTGAAGTTGAGTGTGATGCCACTGGTAAGGGAATGGGTGCTGTTTTGATGCAAGAATCCAAGTCAATTGCCTACTTTAGTGAAAAGATAAGTGGAGAAATATTGAACTACTCAACTTATGATAAGGAGTTATATGCCTTGGTAAGGGCATTAGCTACATGGCAGCACTACTTGTGGTCCCAAGAATTTGTTGTCAAGACTAATCATGAGTCATTGAAGTAGTTGAAGAGCCAAGCTAAACTTAGTCATATGCATGCTAAATGCATGGAGTTTATTGAAACTTTTTCTTACGTAATTTCCTACAAACAAGGAAAGGAGAATGTGATTGTTGATGTGCTCTCAAGAAGGTATGTTTTGATCTCTACACTTACTTCAATGTTGTTAGGTTTTGACAAAATGAAGTTACTCTATCCTAATGATTCTAATTTTGGTAAAACATTTTATGAAGGTAAGTTGGGTTCTTTTGAGAAATTTAATCCTCAAGATGAATTTCTATTTAAGAAAAATAAGTTGTGTGTTCCTATTTGCTCTATTCGTGAACTATTTGTTAAAGAAGCACATTGTGGGGGGCTAATGGGATATTTTGGAGTGCCTAAAACTCTGGAAATACTTTCTGAACATTTTTATTAGCCTAGCATGAGAAAAGAAGTTGAAAAAGTGTGTTTTCATTATCCTGAATGTAAACATGCTAAGTCTAGAACATTGATGCTTGGTCTTTAATCTCTTTTACATGTTTGTAGTTCTCCTTGGATAGATTTTTCTATGGACTTTATATTGGGGCTGCCAAGGACTAAATATGGTAAGGATAATATATTTGTGGAAGTAGATAGATTTTCTAAAATGACTCATTTTATTCCATGTAAAAAGATAAATGATGCATCTCATGTGGCTGACTTGTTTGTCAAAGAAATGGTTAAATTGTGTGGAATACATAGAATTATTGTTAGTGACAGGGATGCCAAGTTTTTAAGTCACTATTGGAGAATTCTTTGGGGAAAGTTAGGGACTAAATTTCTAATTCCCACATGTTGTCACCCATAAACTGAAGGGCAAATAGAAGTGGTTAATTGAACTTTGGGAATATGTTTATGATTGTTTTGAAAAGAAAGTTGACTTCTTAGGAAGATTACTTAACTATAGTGGAATTTGATTCTAATAGGACCTTTCATTCTTTGGATGTCTAATATACCGCATTAAGTAGAGTCTTGTTCAAGGTTGTGAAGTGCACCACAACCATGAATGAGAGGCTATGAGGGGTTTAGGAAATCTTCCCTTTTTTATGAATCATGTCATGTCTTTAGAGTTGTATATCATTTTCCCATATCTAACAACTTTATCTTTTCTCTTACTAGATGATACCGGTTAGAAGAGCTCCTCAACCAAGGGATGCACCCAAAGAACAAACTCCTCCCTTGCAACAAGATGAGGGGGTGACACATGTGTAGTTTAGAGATGATAATATCATATGAAGATCTACAATATTGAAGGACACGGATGAAAAGGATAAAGCTTTAAAAGATCAAGGAGGCCATAAGAAGATCTCTAACCAAGGAGTTTAATGATAAGCTCAATGGGCATCAATTAAAGATCCAAAGGTCTCTTGGTAGGGAAGAAGAACTAAAGCCCAAGGAGGATGAATTGTCCAAATGCTGCAATTATTTGGTAGTCCAAATTCAAGTCCAAGGGGGGGAATTTCAGGGTGGATTTTCATGCAAATAAGGCCAAGAAGTGTCCAAGAATCATCCACAGCAAAGGTCATTTTCAGGCCATGTTTGGAGAGAAGACTAGCGAAACATTGCAAGATTGTCAAGATTCTTTTCCTAGTAAGTTTTATGTTATTTTCCTTATTTATATATAGGTTATTAATGTTTTCCTTTATAATGCCCTTATTATTAAATAATGTATTCAGTTTTAAAAAGATATTCCCTCATGATAAACTCAAGCCCTACGTCACAACTCATTGACTTGAGCTTGTGTCGTTAGAGAAATTGGTTTTCCTTAATCGTAGAAAGGAATAAGGGTCGAGTTTGTTTAGTGAAATTTATTTACTTTTATACAATTATACATGTTAGAAAAGCCTTAATAATAATTACTATATGTGAAAAAAATAAATAAGGAAGGAAAAAGGAAAATTAGGGCAACGACCATGTTGGATCATTTTTCTTTTAAGATGCTTTTGACATAAAATATATTTTTCGCAATGTAAGTCAGTTTAATGAGCATATAAAACCTTATAAACTTTCTCATAACCTTATATTTGACAAACATACATGAAAATAATCAGTTCCTTGGAGCAAAGTTAAGAAATCCCCTATCCTTTGGTAAGTGGTTGAATTTTGTCTTTAAATTGCATAGTGTCTAGTAATTGTGAAATATCTCATTGTATATAGCTATGGTTTTAGTATGTAAATATATTTTAGAAAGCTAATTCACATGCTTAGAACTGTTATGTTTATATGAAAATCTAAATCTTCTTGTATGGTATCGAAAGAAGACGTGAAACACAGTGTAAGTTCTAGCTGATTTTCTATTTGAGAAACCTTCTATGTGTTGTAATTAGTATTTTAATCATATTGTTATGTGTGAGCTGTAATATGTGATGATTATTAGTTCCTTGCAACGCCAATACATGTAGCTATAACTCTTATATTTATGTTGGGACCTAATTTGGTAGTTATGGATTCAATATAATGGATGAAAGTTAGGACAAGTACTGTCCAGATTTTTCACATAGAAATCCCTCGTGGTGTGCTGGTAGTATTTTGATTATAAATACTTGTACTAAGGTATTTTGAAGTGATTCTTGATCATTTGCAACCTATATTCATATACCTACAGTTTTTATGTAGATCGGAAAGCCTAGTTTTTCCATTCACCAATTCAAAATCTAGTTACGTTGCAATATAATAAAGCTATCGAGAAGAGTGTGATTTGCAAAAATAGGAATCTGTTTTGGTATTTATCTTGTTAGTTTGTACATGTTGAAAGTGCTGAATATTAAATGAGCATGTAGATGATTATTAAGATGCTCACACTGTTATACAATCTTAAGGAAATTGATTGAAGAAATGAATATCATATTGATCTACAACTTGAACTCAGCAGGGTAAGTTGCATGCTAAAAGGTTCAGGTTTGTGTAAAAACTTGTTCTTGTGCCTTTGTTACCTGCTGGTATATTTGAATGTTATCTTGGTATCTCAACTATGTTATTGTCATTATATCTGGTTGTCTTTATATATTTTGGGACTTGCAAGGAACTGGTTTAATTCACCGATTTGAACGAATTGCCTGATCACTTGACATCCTTGTGGATTTTGTCCTCTTTGTTGCTATGACTTTGTCACCATTGGTATGCCTCTTGTTCGGATTAATTGCCATCTTGATTGTGAATTTTTGGTTTGTCCTAAGTATGGAAGATGTCCAGTTTTTGCATGAACTAGAAAGTCACTCTTAATATGGTTCTTGGTTCTTTAAATAATTGGGTTTTCAGCCTTCCAAATATAGGGCTTCGGTCCTTCTTGATACTTGATTATGTTTGGTGTGATGGCATGACTTACATATTGGGAGAAACTTGTCATTTGAGTGCCTTGTAAAAATTATTCCAGGAACTCTTGATACTTAGATCATTAAATGTACTACTTGATACTATTGATATATTTGTTTACTTGGTCTATTTACTGCATTCCAATAGTGTTTCCCTTTGAATTAAAGAGGCTAAATTGAGGGATGTAAGGTTCTCAGCTTTTAGCTTTTACACCACTAAACTTCATGCTTAGCGATAGTTGTTTCTATTGTAGGGAGTACTAGAGATGAAGCTTGAGGATGGCCATTGAAGATAAATTTTGGGAGCTGTGTAGAAGATCACATTTGCATCTAGAAATAAATATTGTAGTAGTTTTAGGACATGTACATGATTCTCCTGTTGCATATGTATGTGACCATGTACAAGCCCCTTGATATGGTTACCCGGCGCGCAAACCCCTGAGTAGAGCATGCTCATATTCCAACACTATATAGGAAAAAACCATATACATTTGTTCACAAGTTATGGAACTATGGTTTGTAACTTTATGTTTTGGCTTGTTTAGTTAAATTAGAGTTGATGAGCTGGTTTCTATATAAAAATAACAGTTATGTTAAGATGATTTTATGAAACGTAACTAGTAAATTTTATGTCCTTATATTTTAACATTGGTAATACTTTTCAACGTACGACAACAGTATAAGAAATATATAAATATCTCGTAAGATAGTGGTTTAAATTACCTGCAAGGTACTTACATCAAAACTTCAACTAGAAATCAACTAAATGATGTGTAGAACAAAATCCTATACCTTTAACTATTTTGAATTCATTATTTAATTATGATTAATATTTCATGTGTTAAATTCTTCGTATGTTATTGAGTGTTATGTAAGCCTAGAGCATACAAAAGTGGCATCCTCCTATGAGGATTGCCATATCCTTGTTCTATTGATGGTCTCCCAAGTACCATTTAATGCTTTCCTAGAACTACTAGGCCTATTGCTAGTTAAGGTTACTTTATTTCCTTTCTAGAGTAGGATTTACCTTGTAATTTTCTTTCTAGGTCTTTGGATCATTTTTCTTTTAAGATGCTTTTGACATAAAATATATCTTCCCCACCAAGTGAAAGTCAGGGAGTGTCACATTCCTCAGACCACCTTCTAGACAAGGTATGAGCACTTGGGCCTAACCTAAGGAGTCTTGATGTCCAAGGACCCTATAATATATATATATATATATATATATATATATTTTTTTTTTTGTGTGCGTATTGTATCTTCTCTTTCATTAAAAGACAATTAGATTGATATTACTAATATTTGTGAGAGTTCTTTTGAACCTTTGTGAGTTGTTCTTTGAGAATTTATTTTAAACCTTTACTAGTTCATAGTTTGAGGTATAAAGTAATTTCTTCTTGTGATATCTTTAATTTCTTTTTGGTATTCTTTAGAAGGTGATTCACTTTCTCAAGTGTAAGCGTTAGATTTCTTCCATAAATCTTTACGTTGTTACTTGGATCTTTTCAAGGCCTTAGAATATTAAATACTAGGAAATTCTTGAATCTTTCCTTTGAATTTCCCATGTCTTAAATTAGTTTTTCTATTCCTTTTTTGCTGTTGCTTCTGTATTCTAGTATTCACATCATATTAGTGTTTTTTCTAACCTTGATCTTCACCATGCTTGCCCAATCATTAGCGAACCAAGCTAAGAGGGAGTCATCCCTCTCCAAGCACCTACACCGAAAAAATGGTGTTTGGTTTTATGAGGATGGACCCACCAGAATTTCATGGCTCCAAGGTATATGCTCTGATGGATTTAATTAATGAGGCGCATAGAATAATTGCCTTGATATGGGTGCCGTCAGAGGAAAAAGCCAAGCTAGTGGCGTACCAACTCAATGGTGTAGTAAAGATTTGGTATGAACAATGGGTTGATGAGATGGACCAAAGAGAGGGGCAAGTCATATGGGAGAAATTCAAAGGTTTCTTGGACCAGTTTTTCCTGCTAGAACTTAGGGAGGCAAAGGTGTATGAATTTGCAAACTTGAAATAAGGGCATATGAGATTGAGGGAATACTCGCTCAAATTCATAAACCTTTTCAAGTATGCACCATTCATGGTGGTTGGTCTGAGCTAGGATGAGTAAGTTCATTTTTGGGGTGTTGGATTTGGTCTCCAAAGAATGTAAGACTGCATTTCTTGTGAAAAAAATGGATATCTCCCATTTGATGGCTTATGCTGGGAAATTTGAGAAGGAAAATCTAAGGGAGAAAGCTAGGAAGTCCAAGAGGTCTCGATTGGATAGTGGTGGATTTTTTCACCAAAATAAAAGTGGCCATAACAAATTTTAAGGTGGTAAAAAGCAAGGGGGCCAAGGGTCCACCAACACTCCTCCTCCATGTTTCAACAAAGACAATACGACAAACCCAAAGCCACAAACTCCCAATTTCCCTAAGTATGGAAGGCCCCACAAAGGGGATTGCTTAGCTGGTTGCAATGCTTCATATGTAACAAGATCAAACACTATGCCAAAGATTGTGGTACTAGGCCCCAAGGCCAAGGTGGACAAACATAAGGTTCCCTAAGGACAAATAGGTTCTATGCTCTTTATGGCCTCCAAGAAGTAGAAGAAGCTCTGGATGTGGTTATCAATATGTTAAAAGTTTATGATTTTGATTCATACACATTGTTAGATTTGGGAGCAAATTAGTCTTTTGTAACTCCATTCCTTGCAAATATATTTCAAGTATGTCCCAAAGTCCTAAACGGGCCTTTTAAAGTTTGTACTCCCCTAAAAGAGTCTATTGTAGCACAAAAAGTCTATAGAAATTGTCTTATTTCTATTTTGCATCAAGTTGTTCCTTTTGAGTTGGTAGAGTTATCCATGGTCTATTTGATTGTCATACATAGGATGGATTCACCGCATGCTTCCTATGCTTCTATAGATTGTTTAACTTGTAGTGTCAAGTTTCAATTCCCAAATAAGTTCATTCTAGAGTGGGAGGGTAATAGTTCCTCATTTAGGGGTTGGTGTGTCTCTTAACTAAAGGCCTAGAAAATAATCTCTAATGGATGTAAATGAGTTTCCCAATGTCTTTCTGGAAGATTTAACTAGTGCCCCTCCCAAGAGGAAAATAAATTTTGGTATAGACTTCTTGCCCGACACTCAACCTATCTCCATCACTCTAATAGAATGGCCTTGGCAAAGTAGAAGGAGTTAAAATAACAATTGTGGCATATGTTGGAGAAAATAACAATTGTGGCATATATTGGAGAAGGAATTCATTAGGCCTAGCAGGTCTCCATAGGGCACCCCGGTATTGCCTGTGAGAAAGAAAGATTGCTTACTCCGAATGTGCATAGAATACCGACAACTTAATAAGGTCACCAATAAGAACAAGTATCCCCTTCCAAGGATGGATGGCTCATTTGACTAATTTCAAGGTGCTAAGCACTTTTCTAAGATTGATTTGTTGTTCGGATATCACCAACTAAGGGTAAGGGAGAGTGATATCCCTAAGATGACTTTCTGGACAAGGTATGGGCATTTTGAATTTATAGTGATGTCTTTTGGCCTAATGAATGCACGGCCAGTTTTCGTGGATCTTATGAATAGGGTGTTAAATCTCTCCCTTGATATGTTTATGGTGATGTTCATTAATGATATCCTAATCTATTCTTGAAGTGAGAAAGAGCACATGGAGCATTTGAATGTAGTTATGAAAACCTTGAGAGAAGAAAGGCTATTTTCTAAGTTCGACAAGTACGAGTTTTGGTTGAAAGAGTTTGCCCTCCATGGGTATGTAGCATTGGGTGATGGGATCAAACTTTATCCCAAGAAGATGGAGGTTGTGAGAAATATGCCTAGACTATTGATTCAAATGTTTGTTGAAGGCTTCTATTCCATTTCATCACCATTGATATGATTGACTCAAAAGAAATTAAAGTTCGTGTGGATGGATGGTTGTGAAAAGAGTTTACAAACTTTAAAAGATCGGTTGAATTTGACTCAAATCTTTAACTTGCTGGAGGGAATCGGTGAGTTTGTGTTTATTGTGATGCCTCAAGAATTGGGTTGTGTTATGTGTTAGTGAAATATGGTTAGGTGGTTCCCTATGGCTCAAGTCAATTGAAGATATATGAGAAGAACTACCCAACATATGATCATGAGGTTGTATCTATGGTGTTTCCATTGAAAATATGGCATCACTAATTATATAGGGTTCATGAAAGCCTCCAAGACGTGTTCACTCAAAGGGACCTCAACCTAAGGTAGCAAAATTATTATAGCTCCTCAAGGACTATGACATGAGATTGAAGTATCAGCCAGTCAAAGCTAATGTGGTATCCAACACAATTAGCAGGGTGTCCATGGGTAGTGTGTGACATTGACAACATGATAGAAAAGGGAGCTGGCCAAAGAAGTCCTTAGGTTGGCTAGATTTTAGGTGAAGTTGAGTGATATCGGTAGTGGTAGTGTGATGGTACTACATTGCTCGGAGTCTTCACTGATTGGGGATGTCAAGTCCAAGAAAGATCATGATTCCGCCTTTGTTGAATTGAAGGCCTTGGCGAAGGAAGGAAAGATAGAAGTGTTCTCATGATGGGGAGATAGGGTACTTCATTACCAAGGAAGATTGTGTGCCAAAATTAGATTATTTGAGAAACTTGATATGTAGAAAGCTCATAATTCCTCCGATTCCGTTCATCCTTGTTCCAGTAAGATGTATAGAGACTTGACAAATGTTTATTGGTGGATCAGAACAAAGAAGGACAGTGCAAAATTTGTGTCTGAATGCTCTGTTTGCCAACAAGTTAAGGTTGAATAGCAAAGGCTGGGTGGCCTTGCCCAAGACACTGAAATTCCTACTTTGATATGGAAAGAGATCAATATGCACTTTGCAGTTTCATTGCCCAAGACTAAGAAATATTTTAACTTCATATGGGTAATAGTTGTTAGAATGACGAAGTCAGCTCATTTCTTATTGGCCAAAACAACATCTAGTGTCGAGGACTATGCTAACTTGTACATCCAGGAGTTGGTAAGGTTGCATGGAATTTCATTTTCCATCATATCAAACCGTGGAGCTCTATCTACCTCTCACTTTTGGAAATAATTTCAAAGGGACCTTGGTACTAAAGTTAAGTTGAGTACTGCCTTTCATCCTCAAATCGATGGGCGTACCGACAGAACAATTAAAATATTGGAGGATATGTTGAGGGCTTATGTATTTGAACTCAAGGTGAGTTGGTATGTTCACTTACCCCTCATTGAGTTTGACTACATCTATAGCTTTCATTCAAGTATTAAGTTTGCACCATTTGAGGCTCTATATGGTAGATGGTATAGATCACTTATTGGATGATTTGGTGTAAGTGAGATAGCCTTGTTAGGGCTGGAATTAGTCATGGATGCTATGGAAAAGGTTATAATCATAAAAGAAAAATTTAGAGCGGCTAAAAGTTGGTAAAAGTCCTACACTGACATAAGAATAAGGGACCTTAACTTCAATATTGATGATTGGGTTTATTTGAAGGTGTCTCCTATGAAGAATATAATCTGCTTTGTTAAGAAAGGAAAATTAAGCCCTAGATATGTAGTGCCTTACATGATTGTGAGAAGAGTTGGTAAGGCGGCATACGAGTTGGAGTTGCCTATGGAGATGAACATGATTTATCAGACATTCCATGTATCAATATTGAGGAAAATCATAGGTTATCCAAACTCCATATTTCATTAGAACATGTGAGAATTGAGGAGAATTTAGCTTATGAAGAGGTTCTAATTGAGACTAACCTACAAGTAAAGAGGTTGAGAAATAAGAAAGTTGCATCCATTAAAGTTCTTTGGTGGAGTCAACAAGTTGAAGGTGCAACATGAAAAATGTAAGCAGACAAGATAAAGCGATATACCTATCTTTTCCACTCCACTCAAACCTAAGGTATTATATAATTCTTACCTAAAACCTCTAATTCCTTAAATATTAGTTTTTTCATGTTGCATACACATATTTACATGTTTATAGATTGTTTCGAGGCATGTTTTAAGTATGGATTTTGAAATTTTTCATAATATCCTATTTAAATTGTATTTTGGCATTCAAGTTGTGTTGTTAGCTGCTTATTAAACTTTTAAGAGCCTACATTTAGTATATTCAAGGATGTATATTTTTAAGAAGGAGATATTGTGAGGATTAACAAGTTAAGAGGTTGGAAATGCAAAAAAAACTGGGACTGGAAAAGTTTCATGGATAATTTACGAGCCTAGTTCACATCTTAGGGTTCTATCCATGAGTTGTAGACCAAGATAGTGGATTTGGGGTTACAGGGTTGCAATACATGTAATTTCAAAGGGACTTACAAGGCCTATTTATGGTTCATAAAAGGGACTACAGACCATAGAAATATGTCATAGATTGAATCCCTGAGTTGATGGGCATGTAGGTTTCTAATGATGAAATCATGAACAATAGGATCAGTGATATTTTGATTTATGACTGTAATTTGTCTTGTGGTTGGGTCATTCAAAATAGTCTCTGAAGATTGGAAAAGGAGAACAGGAACTTAAACCATGATTCGTTGTTTTGTCATGACCCATAATTGGGGTCATGGTTCGCGACCCAACATTTCTAATTAAGGACAATTTTGTCCATTCCGCATGTCCTATACCTAAAACATCATTGTTTGAGGTTCCAAAGCCTCATATTCGACCCAAAACTGTCCCAAAACCTCAAATTCTCTTCACTTTCATTCTCTAAAAATTTCGTAAGGCAAAGATTCATCAAGGAAGAACAAGGCAACGCTAGGATTTCATTCAAGAGGCTTCCTCCCAAAACTTCTCTAATCATTTCCTTAATGTCAATAAAAGGTATGTGAGTTTGATTTGTGGGTTCCTTCCACCCATAAGGTTCCCATTAAAACCCTTCTTACCTTCTCTTTATGTTTTTCTAAAAATATCAAGTTATATGCTTATGACTTTAGTGATGATTTTATGATGCATTATCATGTATTTTGCCTCAAATGAAGTAATGTAATGCTTTTCCATGAATACTAAGTTGATGATCAAGTCTCCAATATCAAAGGTTTAATTGATGATATTGTCATGCTCAAAGTCCCATTATGGCAGACTGGCACTCGTTGTCGACAAGGCTCAGGAGAACCAACCTGTAACCATGCACTTTCTATAAACATTATAAGGGGTTTCAACATTCAACATGCTTTTAGGAAAGTAGATAGTAATAACAAGCCAAAAGGAAATACATATGACTAGGCTGTTGGAGCCATAATGTTTATAGTATGTGAAATGACCACACTTTACTTTACATAGTCTACAAAGCCTTTAGATAAGGAACTGTATCTATTAAGGATTGGGATAGGCCCTACCTCATGACTAATTACATAATATAAAAACCTAAGCTGACATACACAAAGCCTC
Organism: Solanum virginianum; assembly: GCA_000787875.1. Classification (NCBI taxonomy): domain Eukaryota; kingdom Viridiplantae; phylum Streptophyta; class Magnoliopsida; order Solanales; family Solanaceae; genus Solanum; species Solanum virginianum. Next base: position 72,250 of record DF362048.1, read on the forward strand.
AAAGCAACCTGGAGCTCTGTAAAAGTAGCTGGATATCCTATACTCCTACTGGGGAGATCTAGTAGCTCCTGTACCTACAACATAAAATTTGGGTCCTTTACAAAGGATGTCAGTACGAGGTAATGTACTGAATATGTAAGGTAAGAAGTATTGTGTATGAAATAAGAGCTCAAATGAAATCATGCACCTGTGTAAGGATAAGAGACCACATTTAGTCATACTGTGGAATCATATACTTTATGTAATTTTTATTACTTTACTATATAATCTGTGCTCAGTATATAATACAAATGACCAGCTGATCAGTGGTAAATCAATATCGAGATCGATCCATGCTAGGCTTGCCTTTCACCCATGGGATACCCCCCAAAATATGGGATCGACCCATGCTAGGTGATTCTTCCACCCCTGGGGTACCACCCATTAATAAGCAACTTCACTTATATCTTTTATTTGATTTTGAGATTATTATATTGGTGATCATAACATATGGAGCTATAGAACTAAAGATATAATATGTAACATGTAAACAATCATCCAAGACAATACCACAATGAAAAGAGTAAGTTACACAATTAGTGAAATGCGTAGGAGATGAAACAACACATGGACTTTACTTAGCAAAAAAAGGAACTCATGTATCTTGGTATTCAAGTATGTATGCAGATCTGATGATGGCTCTGTATGAAAGCATATGAAAATGTTAAAGAGTGGAAAGAGAGTTATTAGTTATGTCAGAGTTTGTAAGTACCTCTATGTGCGAAGAGAGGATCTAGGTTTCATGTCAAATAATACGAAATCGAGCAACCTTACTTACCTCCATGTACCACCTCATTATTACCTTGAAATAACCCCCCTTTTCCCCAAAATTTTATCTACAATAGTGTGGATGATGAAACCAGTGTTAGCAGCTAATAAATATGTCTTGACAGCTCAATTTTATTGAAACAATAAAGCTCAGGCAACAAGCCCGTAAATATTAACCCAAGAGTATTCTTTCATTGTTTCCACCTCTAATCGTATATTCTAATACATATTCTCATATACATGTCATGTCTAGCTTGTTTTAGTCTCATAATAGTCTTACAATATCTCACAAAGTACAACATATAATAATTTTTCACAACATACAAGTAGCAGTATAACATTACATCTTCTCGCTACATTTCAAAGTCAACTATCCCAAACCTATTTCAACTTCAACCAAACTATCTCCAACATATACACACATACAAATGATCCTAAAATAGTCCAAAAACAGTCCCAAAGTAGATGGAGGACATGAAACAACAATTCCCAATTACCTCCCACAAGTTTTTACTAAGAGCACAATTAAGATATCATACAAGAACTCATTTTTGTAGAAGATAAAAATTGGTGCAGTAGCTTTGTTACATCACTATAGAACTAAATCTTGTTAAAAACATAAACCTTACTTCATAATATAGCCAATGAAAAAGAGAAAGGCTTCTTAATAAACAAGAAAAGTATATAATAATCTTTGGAACAGATGATGTCCAAAATTCCAACACAAATACAATCAGCCTATTTCTCTTGTTTTTCATGAAAAAACCATATTAAATGCACAAGAATATTTACTTACCTTTATCTTCAAGGTTAAGGGATTCTTTAGGATCCCTAGTAAGGTTGTGAGACTGCTTTCTATGAGTTGAAAGAGAGCAAAAAGGAACCTAGAATAATCATATTTTTGTCCAAGTTGAAAGGGCTAAAAGGAGCTAGTTTTAATACTTTTAAAGGGAACCCTTGGCTGAATTTGTTTTGTATTTTAAGCCTTACCTTATCAAGGTAGTTATGCGGCTGTTTCGCCTTTCACTTGGGCCTTAATAGGGTTCAATTTGGTGGTCCTTGGTTGCCCATATTTCTCTTTTCCCTTCACTTAGTTTGGGTCCAAATTGTCGAGTGGGTTGTGATTGTGCTTGGGCCTTATTTCTATTCATCTTGGGTTGAAAATATTGTCCCTTAATGATGTTAAATGATGGGCCAAAATAACACCCTTAACTTGGGGCTTATTCATTATCAGACTTGAACAGATTCGGTGTTGGGCCTCGTCTCCGTCTACCTATTTGAGCTAAGCACATAGGTGACTCACCTTGTAGCTTCCTAAGTCCCACAAGAACCTTACTTTCTTTCACTTAATTTAAGGTCGCGAACTCCTTAATTTGACTTAAAATATATACACTTGATCATCTTGAGCATTAGACGTACATATAACCCTCTAATCTAAAATTCAAGCACTTTTAAAAATGAATGCTGATTTGACCAAGTCATATCATGTTTCATATGCATAGGACTACTACACATAAGATTTGGGGTGTTATATCCTCCCCCCAGGAACATTCATCCTTGAATTTAGCATAATTGGGTAGCTTAACCAAGTTCAAACCTTTATTTAAACAAACATTTGACAACGCAACAAGTATTCAAACACACATACCAATTAATGCCCCAACTCTGCATGTTGGACTTCCTCTTTAGTTTCAAATAATTAAGGGTACTTAGATCTTATCATTTCCTTAAGCTCCCATATTATCTCTTCTACTTGCTGCTTTTTTTGAAGTACTTTTACTGAAGCTATTTCTTTATTCCTTAGCTTCTTAACTTGACAATCTACAATAACATAGGTATCTCTTTGTAGGTGAGACCTTCTACATCCTGCCCATCTTCAATATGAGTGATACGGTATAGGTCACCTATACATTTTCAAAGTATTGAGATATAAAAAACTTGATCAACCATGACAATCTCTTGGGGTAGCTCTAATTCATATGCAACCTGCCTGAACCTCTTAATAGTTTTATATGGCCCTATGTAACGTGGGCTTAGTTTTCCCTTCTTACCAAATCTCATAACCCCTTTCATTTGGGACACCTTTAAAAATACCCAATCCCTTACTGAGAATTCCAGTCCTCTAGTCCTAGCATCCACATATGATTTGTGATGACTATAGGCTGTTTCTAGCCACTATTGTATTACTCTAACTTTTTTCATTACTTGTTGTACTAGATCTGGCCCAAGCAAGGTCATTTCACCAACTTCAAACCATCTAATTGGTGGCGTACATTTCCTTCTATACAAAGCTTCATAAGCCATCTTGATGCTTGAATGGTTGCTATTATTATAGAAAAATTCAATAAGTGGTAAATGTTCCACCAAACTACCCTTGAAGTCCAATAAACAAGCCCTTGACATATATTCAAGTGTTTGAATGGTGCATTCTGCTCGACCGTCTGTTTGAGGGTGGAAAGTTATACTCAAATTCACTTTTGTCCCCACACTCCTTTGGAAGGACTTCAAAAACAGTGCAGCGAATTGAGCTTCCCGATAAGATATATTGTAGATTGGGACCCCATGTAGCCTAATTATCTCTTTGAGGTACAACATTGCATACTCTTCAACTGTATAATAACTCTTAACTAGCATGAAGCATGCTAACTTTGTGAGTCGATCAACTATTACCCATTTGGAGTCAAACTTTTGAAATGAGCGAGGGAACCCAGTAACCAAATTCATATTAATCATATCCCACTTATATGTTGGAAGCTCTATACATTGCATATAACTTCCCGACTTTTAGTTCTCTACTTTTTGACTTGTTGGCAATTCAGACATTCTGCCACAAATTTTGGAAGGTCCTTTTTCATGCCTTCTGTCACGATCCAAGCTTAGGGCCTAGACGTGACTGGCGAATGGGGAAACCAAAGGAACCCCAAACAAGCCTCATAACTTATCATTACACATCATCAAAAGCATGTAAAAACATTAAAGAGCAGGAATAGGGGCGAAAGGATAAGGGAAAAGCTTGAACAATGTCATAGTCAAAAGGCAAGAGTTAAACTCATATCATAAATACAAAACATGTCCAACAACAACCTATACTACATAGATAAGAGCAAAGGCCAAGACAAAGTAACCGGGCTCACCCTCATAGTCAAATAGAACATAAATAAGAGTGTTTCAGTATATATAAAAAGAGAATAGACTATGGTACCTGAAGTGGAGGAGTCACCAACTAGCTTGAATGGCATCGAACTAGCCACGGGAGGAGGGTGATCAACTTGGGCTCCGGTTCCTATATGGTGATATCATGTAGGCAAGAGTATGCCTTAGTACGTTTGAATGTACTAAGTATGCAGGATGCAATACAATAATAGATAGACATCATAATCAAAATACATAATAGTAGGCAATAGACATAATATAACAATATGACATGTATGAATAATACTTAAGTAAAACGTTCTTAAATAACTCATACTCATATAGGATATCATATGTGTAGAAGAGACCAAGCTAGCTATTCAAGGTACAATCCCCTTGGTGTTTGTGTGGTACAAACCCCTCATATGGTTGATAATAATCACACTTTATCAACATGGTAGCGAAGTACAAAACCCTCACATTGTTGATGAGTACAAACCCCCACCTTGGTTACCCGGGCTATTGTCCCCCTGGATTAGGTATGGTCTAATGCAACACTTTATATAGACTATATCAAATACATAAGTTCATTTCATTGTCATATAGTCATTCATATCATATCTCATGCTTGGGACCTTCAACTCCTCAAGAAACCACATCTGGACATTTTATCAAACACTTAGAGGGTGTGTAATGCTAGTATAAAACCATGAAATATAAAGATGAAATCAAGCAAGAAAATCTATTGTAAAACCATTAATCATCACGTTATAACAACATCAAGCAACATACATCAAAACCCCTTCTGATATCTTATAATAGATCAAAGACTTATAGCTCAAAACATGGCAAAACAGTCATAACTTTACATAGCTTTAACATATAGTGCAGTGAATTTCATAATAATCAAGACCCATTTGTCAATCAACTTTAAATCATGCAATTTGAGTAAAAGGAGGCTTGGGTATCATGGCTGAAAGGAAACCATGAAAGAAACTCACATACCTTAGCTTAGAGATGAACTTGGTGTAGATTGGAGATAGAGACTTGAAGCTTGAAGGAGAATCTTGAAGAAGAACCTTAGGTTAGGATGAGGGTTTGGGACTTGACTTTGGGTAGTGAAAATATGACCAAGTGTTTGAGTGAGTATTGAAGAATGTTTAGGATGATATGAGGGTGAAATCTATCTAAGTATGGGTAAAAACATGTTTAGGAACACTTAGGCCCAAGACTTAGAAGTCATGGACTGAACTAAAAAAAACAGTCCCCAAAATGTACGGGGGTGCGTTGCCATATGGTAAATCGCACTTTATAATTTGATAAGCTAATGATTTTCTCTTAAATTGGGGTTAGACCCTTTATCACCTACTTTTGACCCCCTAAAAATGAATATGGACTCGGGCCTTCCGAGGCACATTTTCGAGCACTTTTTGGGGTCGTTTCAATATTTCCCTCTTGGGAATATTCATCCCCAAATGTAAAAGGGAAGTACAAGAAAAGAATGATCATAAACAAATTAGCCCCAACTAAAATGCAACATTACATTTAAAACACCATTTTTGAAATTTCAACATAAGTGTAAAATCATCATAAACTTGTCAACTTAACATGAATGCATATGAATGACATAGGGGCTGGAACATAAGACTTAAATCACATAGCGGACCTAGAATTGGTACCTGTGGCTTGGGTGGATTGGAAAAGATAAGGATACCATTTTTCCATGTCTTCTTTGGCCTCCTAAGTAGCACTTTTAATTTGCTGGTTCCTCTAAAGGACCTTAATCGATACCACCTCCTTGTTCCTCAATCTCTTCACTTGCCTATCCAAAATCTGATTCGATTTGTTTGTTCCTCTAAAGGACCTTAACGGATGCCAGCTCCTTGTTCCTTAATCTCTTCACTTGCCTATCCACAATCTGAACTGAAACCTCCTTATAAGTCAAGTTATCCTTAAAAACATCCACAATATCAAGAGGCACAATAGCATTAGGATTACTAATACATTTCCTAAACATAGGGACATGAAACACCAGATGAACCAAATTCATTTCACTAGGCAACTTCAACTCATAAGCAACCTTGCCAACCCTCTTTATCACCTCATAAGGACCAACATATCTTGGACTCAACTTCCCCTTCTTACCAAAATAGAGAACACCTTTCATTGGAGAAACTATCAAATAAACCTAATCGCCCACTTTGAATTCAAGGTCTCTTCTTCTCACATCGGCATAAGATTTTTGATGACTTTGGGTTGTTTTTAACCTTTCCCTAATCATCCTAACCTTCTAAAGAGCATCCATAACCAGACCTGGTCCCAATAAAACTACCTCTCTAACCTTAAACCAACCGACCGGTGATCTACAAAGTCTCCCATAAAGAGCCTCAAAAGGAGCCATACCAATACTAGAGTGATAGCTATTGTTGTAGGCAAACTCAATCAAAGAAAGATGTTTATCCCAACTACCTTTCAACTCCAATACATATGCCCTAAGCATATCTTCAAGGTTTTGAATTGTCCTTTCAGCTTGGCCATCCATTTGAGGGTGGAACGCCGTACTAAGGTGAACTTTTGTACCAAGACCCTTTTGAAAAGACCTCCAAAAGTGTGAATTGAATTGTGAACCATGATTCGATATGATGGACAAAGGAACCCCATGCAACCTCACCAACTCATGGATATACAACCTTGCATACGGTTTAGTCCCATACGTGGGCTTAACTGGTAGAAAATGGGCCAATACAACTTTGCATACTCTTCTGCCCCATATATGGTTTTAACCAGTAGAAAGTGAGTCAATTTCGTCATCCTATCAACTACCACCCAAATGGAATCAAAACCTTTTCTAGTTTGGGCAACCCAACCACAAAATTCATATTAATCACCTCTCATTTCCAAGTGGGAATCTCTATGTCTTGGGTTAGGCCACCCGACCTTTGATGTTCGGCTTTGACTTGTTGACAACTATGGCATCTGGAAATGAATTTGGAAATATCCCTCTTCATGCCTCCCCACCAATACACATCTCTCAAGTCCCTATACATTTTGGTATAACCGGGGCGAATAGAATAAGAAGAATTATGGGCCTCATCAAGGATCTTCTTCCTCAAACCATCAACACAAGGCACACAGAACCTACCTTGGTAACTAAGGGCAACATCTCCCCCTGGGGAGAAAACCTCTACTTTGCCCTCTTTCACCAAGGCCTTCAATTAAAGAAAGGAGGAGTCAAGATCTTATTTTGCTATTACCTCATCAACCAAAGAAGACTTAGACTCATCGATAACCACAACACCATCATCACCAACCTCTTCCAACCTAAGCCCCAATTTTGCAAATATATGCACCTCCCTAGCCATTTTCCTATCACTACTATCTTCTTGAGCTAGCCTACCTATGGACACCCGACTCAAAGCATCCGCCACCACATTTGCCTTACCCGGATGATAATGCACACTCATGTCATAATCTTTGAGAAGTTTTATCCGTCTTCTTTGCCTCAGGTTGAGATCTCTTTGTGTGAAGACATATTGGAGGCTCTTATGATTAGTGAAGACATCAATATGAACCCCATGCAAGTAGTGACACAAAATCTTTAATGCAAACACAACGGCAACTAACTCTAGATCATGGGTAGGGTAGTTCCTTTCACGTACCTTGAGTTGTCTATAAGCATAAGCTATGACCTTACCATTTTGCATTAGCACACAACCCAAACCAACTCTAGATGCATCACAATACATAAAAAAACCCTCAAGCCCATTCGGTAGTGACAATATAGGAGCGGACACAAACTTGTCTTGAAATGTTTGGAAGCTCCTTTCACATTCATCGGTCCACACAAACTTAACCTTCTTTTGAGTCAAATTTTTTATAGTGGAAGCAATGGAGGAGAACCCATTCATAAGCTTTCTATAATATCCTGCTATGCCCAAGAAGCTCCTAATATCCGACAGGGTCAATGGTCTAGGCCAATTCCTAATCTTATCAGTTTTAGTAGGATCCACTTTTATACCATCCCTTGACACCACATGACCCAAGAATGCAACCTCCTTCAACCAAAATTCACACTTGTCATATTTGGCATATAATTGCTCCTTCCTTAATCTTTGCAATACAACCCTCAAATGGCCCATATGCTCCTCCCTACTATGTGAGCAGATAAAAATAACGTCAATAAAAACCATAACAAATTAATCAAGGCAAGGTTTGAAAATCCTATTCATTAGGTCTATGAAGATGGTCGGTGCATTAGTCAACCCAAACGATATCACAATAAACTCATAATGCCCATTTCTAGTCCAGAAGGCTGTTGTGGGAATGTCACACTCCCTCACCCTCATTTGATGATACTCGAACCAAAGATCAATCTTAGAGAAGAAGCTAACCCCTTGTAATTAGTCGAATAAATTATCAATCATTGGAACAGGATACCTAATCTTAATGGTGACCCTATTAAGTTGCCGGTAGTCAATGCACATTCTAAATGACCCATCCTTCTTCTTTACAAACAACACTGGGGCACCCCAAGGTAATTGGCTAGGTCTAATAAATCCCTTCTCCCACAAATCTTTCAATTGTTCCTTTAACTACTTTAACTTCACTGGGGTGTTATGGTAAGGGGAAGTAGAGATAGGTTGAGTATCGGGAAGGAGATCTATGCCAAAATCTATCTCCCTTTTGAGAAAGACACCAAGAAGGTCATTTAGGAAGACTTCAAGAAACTCATTTACAACCGAAACCGACTCCATAGAAGAGACTTTGGACTACACATCTTTAACCCTCACAAGATGATACAAACACCCCCTATAAATCAACTTATGGGCTTTAATGCATGAAATGAATCTACCTTTAACCATCACATCATGATATTCCCACTCAAGGACAGGTTCATTAGGATATTGAAACTTGACCCTATGGGTTCTATAATCAATAGAAGCATAGTAGGCATGCAACTAATCCATCCAGAGTATGACATCCAAATCTACCATGTCTAATTCAAGAAGATCACAAGATAACAACTTATGCACAATACAAATAGGACAACTTCTATAAACTTTCCTAGCTACAATAGTGGCTGCAATAGGAGTAGACACTTGATATGACAAATGAAACAACTCGGGGACAACATGGAACTTTTTAGCAACAAAAGAGGTAGAAAGAAAAGAGTGGCATCCAGATCAATCAAAGCATATACATAAAAGTCAAAGATTTTCAACATAATGGTAACAACATTAGGTACCTCACCAATCCTTTGTCTCCGGTATGGTACATAAAACTGGTTGTGCTTTGGGGCACCACCTTGAGGACCACCTCTACCCAATGGGTTCATATTTGCACCTAGGTCCTTGCTACTATTTCTTAGACAATCTATCATCTTGTGACCAAGCTTCCCACAGTCATAATATTCAGCAGAACCCTTCAAACATGGGCCTCCACGGCTCCTTCCAAAATTAGGGCACACATGAATAGGAGCTACCCTACCAAAATGAGGCCTAGGGAATTCATTGGCAAACCCTCTATTAGTAGCATGAGAAGGGCCTTGGCCTTGTCTAAATTAACACCTTTTTGGAATTTACCCTCAAACTGGGCCTTCTTGGCCTCATACCCCCTTCTTTTCCTTAATTTCTCCTTCTCCATTTGCTCGGCGTAGGTCATCAACCAAGACAAGTCTATGTCACTAATTAGCATGGCGGGCCAGTATTCTTCACTTACAAAGTTAGAGACCCCCATCACGAACTTATTCATCCTTGATTTAGGATCGGCCATCAAATATGGAGCATACTTCAAAAGTTGATTAAACTTGAGGGCATATTCCCTCACACTCATAGCACCTTGTTTCAAGTTCATAAACTCCACAAACTTAGCTTCCCTAAGCTTTAAAGGGAAAAGCCGACTAAGGAAGGCCAATTTGAACTCCTTCTAATGCACCGCATTACCAACCCCCTTCTTACCCTTCTATTAGTCATACCATATTTGAGCTACCCCTTTGAGTTGGTACGCCGCCAACCCCGCCTTCTCATTTGGTCCAATACCCATGTTATTCAAGATTTTATAGACCTCATCAATGAACTATTCTGGATCTTCATCCACCTTTGACCCATAGAATACTGGAGGATTCATCCTCATGAAGTCTCGTACCCTAGCACCCGAGTAGTATCTTAAGGGGCTTGGGCCCCTTGATTGACTTGGTTGGCCACCACTTGGGCAAGCATAGTGAGAGCAACCCGGAGCTCACCATTGGTAGGTTGCATCTTCAAAATTTTGGCCATTCTTCCTCTAGTGTTTGGCATGATCTAGAATAAGAAAGAACAATCGTAAGGGGGAACAACTCACTACAAGTATGTAGTACGACGTAGACCATGAAGAAGGGAAGCATTTCCTAAAATATCTCAAAGCCTCCTACTTATAGTCATGGCATGCTTCACAACAATAAATAGGACTCTAATCGACGCGGTGGGTTCGACTCCGAGGATCTATCAACCTAGTGCTCTGATACAAATCTTTTCACGACCCTAGCTTAAGGCCTTGACGTGACCGACGAATGGGGAACCCGAAGGAACCACAAACAAGCCTCTTAACTTGTCATTATACATTATTGGTCATGGAAGCATGTAAGAACATTAAAGAGCAAGATTAGGGGTGAAGGTCTAAGAGAAAAACTTGCACAATATCATAGCAAAAAGGCAAGAGTTAAACTCATATCATAAATACAACATATTTCCAACAACCACCTCTACCACATAGATAACAGCGGGGGCCAAGACAAAACAACCGAGCTCACCCTCATAGTCAAGTAGAACATAAAGAAAAGTGTCTCAATACATATCAAGAGAGCATAGACTAAGGTCCCCGAAGTGGAGGAGTCACCAACTAACTTGAATGGCACCAAACTAGCCATGCGGAGGAAGATGATCAACTTGGGCTCTGGTTCCTACATGATGATATCATTTAGGTAAGAGTATGTATTAGTACGTTTGAATGTACTATGTATGCAGGATGTAATGCAATAATATATAGATATCATAATCAAAATGCATAGTAGTAAGTAATAGTCATAATATAACAATATGGCATGTATGCACAATGCTTAAGTAAAAGATGCTTAAATAACTCATTCTCATATAGGATATCATATGTGTAGAAGAGACTAAGCTAGCTATTCAAGGTAGACATCCCTTGGTGGTTGCATGGTATAAACCCCTCGCTTGGTTGATGATAATCACACCTTATCAATATGGTAGTGAAGTACAAACACCTCACATAGTGGATGAGTACAAACCCCCACCTTGGTTACTCAAGCTCTTGTCCCCCCCAAATCGGGTATGGTCTAATGTAAAACTTTATATAGAGTATATAATATAAATAAGCTTATTTCATCATCATATAGTCAATCATATCATATCTCATGCTTTGGACCTTCAACTCCTCAATAAACCACATCATACCCCCTT
>DF362047.1:487-12035 GCA_000787875.1 Solanum virginianum
TATATTATTATTATTATTATTATTATTATTATTATTATTATTATTATTATTATTATTATTATTATTATTATTATTATTATTATTATTTTTGGATATGAACAACTTACTACTTTTTTGGGGATTCTTGACAATAATGTGTTAAGTGCGAACTTGAATATTTTACTATTCCTTTGGGATTTCTAATAATTTCAGAATAATAATATGTTATCTTCAAACATGAAAATTTTACTACTCTTTTGGATTTTTGGACAAAGATTATTTTATGCATATGACTTCTCACGACTCTACTCGTGCCTATTATGACCTCGTTCATCGGTTCTCGGGCCGGTTGTTATCGTGCGTAATATACTATATATATATTTTGAAGTTGGCTGGGTACGGTGGGGTGGGGTCGGCTCGGCCCAAGGGTCGGCTCCACTTAGTTTGATGATATGGTGACAGATTGGGCCTTTGGTTCGGTGGCTTCATGCCACATTTACTACGGGATTTGTGAGTATAGGGACACCGGCTCACTTATACCACGTTTGTGATTTATGTCGGAGATGTTGGAGATTTGAACTTTCTGGTGCGATCCTGTGGTATGGCATGAGTTTGGAGGTCGCCATCGTTCCCGTACGTTATGCATCCGTTTGACATTTTGGAAACAAAAGAAATATTTTTATTTGATGTTTGCATACAAGTTTGACTCCTATGCCTTTGTTCAGTCTATTACTCTTATGTACATATGTGTCTTCTGCTCTACATATTCGGTACGTACTTCGTACTGACCTCCTTTGCTCGGGGGCTGCGTTTCATGCCCGTAGGTACAGACGCACAGAGTAGCGGGCCACCAGCTTAGAACCCCTATCCACCTTTTGAAAAGCTCCTTTGCTTCAAAGCAACTTTTGGTATATTTGCTACTTCTGTATTTTTTTTGTGTTATGTACATTCGAGGGTACGGCGGGGCCCTGTCCCTCCTTTTGATTCATTTAGTCTTTATAGAGGTCTGTGGATACCTGTGAGTATGGAATTCTGGTAGTGTATAATATTCTATGTGCATATGATGTCTGTTGGGTGGTTTAACCGTAACGGTGTCCTTGCCGGCCCGCTTGTATGTGTGTATATAGGTTTGTACTGTTGCTGGGACATTTCTGTATGCAGGTGGGTAGTCAGTAAAACAGAGGAAACTCTGTCAAAATTTCTGAAAATGAGTTAGCATAATTAGATTTTGGGTTAGCAGTGGTGTCTGAGTGCCCCGATCGGTACTAGTCACGGCCCATAGGTTGGGTCGTGACATTTTCATAGTCAATGAACACCATATTATGTGAGGTCTCTTTTTCTTTTCCAATATTTCTCTACCAACCTTCTTACATGATAATGGTTTCAATAGTCAATCGCACAAGCATAAATCTAAATTGATTCTCAAAAATGGACACTCCTTTCCTCACCATCATCTCCACTAATTTTTTCTAGACGTTCATAGTGTGATTTAGTAATTTGATATCGCCCTTGTTTTTGTACAATAAAATTATTGTACCCTTAAAAATAGCATGAAACAATCCAATCAACTACTCTACACTTCTCTTGCCTGTGCTCTTTCAAAATTACATGAAATCTCATGGGGTCCAATCATTCTTCCTCGCGGATCCTACAATTAGTATGTTTAACTTGTTCAACTTTAGAGCACCTATAGCACCCCCAAAGTCTTTTAGAATGCTAATTTACTTAATTTGATACCTCTTTCCCTTTTCGTTTAAGAATTTGTAAAAGTACACTTTTCATATTTGTTTAATGGAGATCTCTTCCAACAATATTTTTGCTTCTCCATCCTTATTACACTTCTGATATAGTCGCGAGCCTTTCCTATCCTTACTTTTGCGAGCCTATACAATTTCTTATCCTCATCTTTATCTCCTAACTCGACATACAAAGCATTTGAAAGATGCTTTCTTAGTAGTCGTAGCCAGTATTTAGCTTCTATCTTAGTCATCTTATAGACTTCCTTAAGCACTTACTTCTCTTCTTGATCCACGCACTCCAACAATTTTATATATGCAACCATCTTTGCTTTCACCTTTTTTTTTTTACTTGTTCCTTCCACCACCAATCTCCTTAATAGACACCAAAGCTACCTTTCGATATCTCTAACACTTCTGTAATTGCTTCTCTAATGCAACTATTTGTCTTATATCACATGTTATTCACATCACCGCTACTACATATTCTTAATAAAGTAATTTTATTAATTTTTTAAATTTGAATAATTTTTAAAATAAACTTTGAAAATACTTTAATAATGATTTTAAAAAACTACGTTTGGACTTTGTTTTTCACAAAACACTCTTAAACCCTTCAATTGGCCTAAAAAAACCCATAAAACTTTTTCATCTAAAAGTTGCTTCTTTTACTTCAACTTTTACATACTTGGATTTTCCAAGACGATCTTCTTCTCAGGTAATTCAACACCCTTTTCTGTTTGTTAGTGCTTTTTTTCGTTTTTGCTATTTTATTGCTTCGCTTAGCAATAGGGGTGTTGGAAGCTACATTCGTCAATGGGTGGGGGTGGGAGTGGGGGTGTGGGTGGTGGAGTCTTTTTGATGTTCATGGAATTGTATATGGATTTCTGGGGTAATGGTGATACTTCTCTAAATAAATCATGGTTTCTTTAATGTACCCATTTTTGCTGTTGATTTGGTTCTCATCTGTTTGGTTGTTTATGCTTAGTGCAGTTATCTATTTTTAGGGAAATGAAATGTATATGCAAATTGGGTTTTTTTGGAGATGAAACAACATTAATATGAAAATGAGGGAGACTGCCTCTTTTCCAAAAAATAATTATGAACATTGTTTGTTGATAGTGTGTTTAGTTATCTTTGAATGTCGTCTTTTTGTATATACTATCTGATGCATGAGACCATGTCAAATGTTGTTTTTTCTCTTAGTTGGAAGAAGCCTATTACCGTTCTTTAGAGCTCCGAGGAGTGGGGTCTATCTTTACCGTCATTTGATTCTTGATTTAGCTATGTCAAAGGGAAGAATAACTAAACTCATAGAGACCTATACCTAAATGCTAATATCTTTTAGATATGCGCTGTTATTTTTCTGTTGTATGTACTATTTTTCCATTAAAGATATAATCTTGATACTCCTTACTCTGTGTTTTTGCTTAACAAGGCTCTACTTTAGTTAGTATATCACATTCTCTCTGGTAAAAGGATTCAGTTAGATTAGGCCTCGGTTAAGCTATCCCTGTGTGCTATATTTGAGTTCATAAAAAGAAATGTTAGGGATCCACAGAGAGCTCACCGTCATTTCAAAGGTGGTTTTGCAATGAAAACAAGTACCTCTTGGTGCTTCTGTTTTTCTGTCAAATGCTGGAAGAGACTAGACCTGTATTGTTTTGATGAAGTAATAAATCTTATTGACTAAAAGGGCAAATAACGCCCATATACAAGGAGTATACCTAAAAGTAGGAGTATACAAATATAGTTTTCTACAAATAGAACTCAATGCTCTATGGTAGCAAGTATCTCATGGGTACATGAATAAGAAGATAGGGTTAAGAGGCCACTCTTCATCAGTACAAAGTCTCTCTCTCTATACCGTAAAAGGCTCTTCTATTTCTTTATCTCCAGATTTTCCACATAAGTGCTGGAGGAGTAACATCCCGCTCTCTATGTCTTCTCTTCCGTCTTTAAAAGGTCCAACTGTTCCATTCTCGAGAAGCTTGTTTATTGTTGTTTCTTTCTAGAGAACCTTGACTTTGTTGTTTCTTTCTTGAAATTATGTCTTTTTGTCTAACCTCATTGAAAATCCTCCTTCAAAGAACTCGTTTTTTTGCACCTCACAGAATTTTGTCATAAATTCATGTGAAGGCAAAAGCCTATATATGGTGATTCAAGTTGAAACCCGTTTAGGTGTGTCAAGCTTCTTAACATCCTGTTCTATAAGAATAATGCCATCTAACTTGAAATTAAGAATGTGGAAGCTGTCATTATGAGGAATGAGTTCCTGTGAGCAGATATGTATGAGTATTAGATGAGATGAAAGGTGTTGATCAAGGTGTCTGTTTTTTCCATTAGAAATAATTGAGAATCCAAATACTAGAGGAACTCTCATCTCTCTTGAGGATGTTTGATATGGTTGTAGCGCCAAGTCCGACACTTCCTCAAGTGCAACCAACTAGTGAAATTTACAGGCATGGATGCTTTTGTACAAGTTCATGGCTTTTATGGAGAAGGTTTTCTTGGATTTTGACTGTATATTTAGATAAGATTAAAAAATGACCAAATTTGCCAAAATGTGCAGGTAGCACACATTGTGAATAAAATGAGAGCTGGCCACATCATATGGCTTGGTCACATCCTGCATTGACCTAACATATGCACTAGTCCGTTGGTGCAGAACTATGATGGGTAGAAGGTGCTAAAAGGGGATGGGGTTGATCTAAAAGCATATGGAAAGAAATTGTCTGGAATGACCTACAATTTATTAGAAACAGAGCGGACTTAGCTAAAAATAGGGCACAATGGTAGATAAAGATTCATATAGGTGATATCGTTTAGTTGGGAAAAGGTTTAGTCTTGTTATTACATTGATTTTGAACCTATTGCTTTTCTAGGAACATTTTGACTTAATTGATCTATATATAAACAATCTATCTGTCATATTTATTTTTGTCTGGTATGAATTATGATGATGACATGAGTTAACTTTAAACAGAAAACATGGTAAGTGAGAATTCATGTAGCCTACCCCAACTTTTTTGGGATTGAGGCACAGTTGTTACTGTTGATTACATAGTCTTAATTCATTATTGATGGTTGTTTCACACACATTTGGTTTTTCGATATAGTGCTCTTAACTTCTAATGGGTTGTGTAAGGTACATGACCGCTTAAAGTATTGAATTGATGATACTTAATGATCAATTGACCAAATTGACATCATGTAGGACATTCTTTCATACTTTTTAAAATCCATTTGGAGGTATATCCACCAAAGTATGGATGATGTCGACATAGAATTGGATGAACTGGAATTAGTTGCTGCTGCTTCTGGTTACCACTATTATAATTATATAACTAGGCAGCCTTCTCGTGGTTCAACTCCTAAAGGGTCTGGGTTCTTGAGCGAACTGCTCAGTGCCGACAATAATGTGTGTCGGGAAATGTTAAGGATGGATAAACATGTTTTTCACAAGCTTTGTAACATCCTTCGAGAAAGAGGCCTGCTGCGTGACACGGCTGGTGTTATGATAGAGGAGCAATTGGCAATCTTTTTGAACATTGTTGGCCACAATGAACGCAACAGGGTTATACAAGAGCGTTATCAGCATTCCGGTGAAACAATAAGCAGGCATTTTAATAATGTATTGAGGGCACTTAAGTCGTTATCCCGCGAGTTCCTTCAACTTCCTCCAGTCAGCACTCCTCTCCAGATCCTTGAAAGTAATAGATTCTACCCATATTTTGAGGTTAACCTTTGAGACCTTTCTTGTTTCATTTCATTATAGATTGGACTTATTGACCTGACTTTTTTATTACAGGATTGCATTGGTGTGATCGATGGCATGCGTATCCCTGCTCATGTGCCAGCCAAGGATCAATCTCGTTTTCGTAATAGGAAGGGTATTTTGACCCAAAATGTATTGGCAGCATGCACATTGGATCTCCAATTTATATTTGTCTACCCTGGCTGGGAAGGCTCAGCTACAGATTCACGCGTACTGAGAGCCGTTTTGGATGATCCTGATCAAAACTTTCCTCCAATTCCTGAAGGTTGTTCATAATTACTAAACAGAATAGTTTTGCTTTTAGTTCAGTTCGTTTGCTTTTCTACACATACTCAAAACAACTCATTGATATTTATCGACAAAATTGCCTGTTGCAGGGAAGTATTATCTTGTTGATACAGGTTATGTTAATACGGATGGATTTATTGCTCCATTTCCAGGAATTCGATATCATCTTCCTGAATATCGGGGTGCTAATCTATTACCCAGAAATGCAAATGAGTTATTTAACCACCGGCATGCATCACTTGGAAATGCCATTCAGAAATGTTTTGATGTGCTGAAAACAAGATTTCCTATCCTCAAACTTGCTCCTCAATATGCTTTTCATACACAGAGGGACATTGTTATAGCTGCATGTGTTATTCACAATCACATCCGGCGTGAGGAAAAGAGTGACTGGTTATTTAAAGACGTTGAAGGAAGATATGTAGAAGAGTTGCCTGATTTAGATGACAATCCCGATCCACACGTGGCTTTTCAGGTCCAAGAACAGATTGCCTCTGCCTTGAGAGATTCCATTGCAGCAGCAATGTGGAATGACTTTATCAATAAATGGGATGAGTGGTGATTCACGCTTCTTGGAGAGAAGATGTGAATAGCTTCATGTGTTCATCGGATGAGTAGAGAAAAATTATACCCCATATTCACAATCTACTTGCCTTTTTGACGTTGGTGGCGTATGGACTAACTTCTGCGCATCTAGACTAATTCAACTGGCTACCTGCTGCTTTTTATCAGCACAGGTATCGCGAGTCAGATGGTAGATGTTGATTGGAGATTTGGACCTGACTGATTTCCTGGATGTACTGTCAAAGAGGAAATATAGATTTGGTGTTTTCCATAGTGAGAAGCATTCAGTTTTTGCTTTGTCATAGTAAATTGTAATCTTAGCAAGATAACATTCATTCTCAACCTGAGAATCATCTTCTTTTCATTTTTCTATGCTCAAAATCTGAGATGTTTTCTTCTCATTCAGTTGTTATCTACTGATAATAGTGTATTATATTCATCACTGCCAACCTGGATGATGGCAAAAAGTTTCTCTTTAAAAAATGCTGTTTATTGGTGCTTGTGATTTGAAGCATGGCCTCTAATGTCTGCCCCTTTTTGCAGTGGTCATGACCAATACCCCCATGAGACGCATAACCTCCAAAAAAGCAATGTCTGCCTTTCAAAAATAACTTAATAGGCTGTCAATTAAATTCACGGAAAATGAGTGCATACAAATGAAGAGCCCGATGCATTGAAATTTCTGCTATACGCAAGGTCCGGAGAACTCCGTTGATAAAAATGCAAACAATTATTCATCAACATGCTTGTGAGGTCCAACTTGACCAAGTTTGGATGCCATTCGAATAGGTTCACTCATTTACACAAAACCGATGGATGAACACACACAAAGACACTTAAATCTTAAATTCCTATTTCATGACATTGTAACGTTGAATAAAGAAACGTCGATAATAAAAAAGAAATGAAATGAATACTGGACAACAAGCCTGTAAGCACCACCCTAACCAAGTTTGGATGCCAAGGTACCTGTCAATTGATTTCTGAAAAATTAGTGAACTAACACACATAAACAACAGAGAAACTGGACGAAGAATTCACCATATGCACAATGTTTCACATAACATTGTTCATGACTTCTACACAATTTAGCATAGCATTCTTAGTAAGTATCAATCCCAGTACATCTTTGTCTTAGATTGTATCTAACTCCTATAGTTCTCCTTACAAAACATTGCCTAGTTTGGCGAAAGAAAATGTGCTCTAGTAAGAGGATATTCTTTTCCAGCAATCCAAACACCAGTTTGTGACCATTGAATGTTTTCCCACTCCAGATTCTCTTCCAAAACCTTCCAAAAGAGAATAGTAACATTGTTAGACAACAATGTAAAGGTAGACCTGAGACAAAAGAAGCTGTTTTCTTAATGGAGTTTTAGCTTTGGTTCACAGCTTCACGCTTTAAAATGAACCATTATCACATGGTGTTGCTATTATACAAATGTTGCTCGGACTCTCCAAAAATGTTACCACATCCGTATCAAATCTTCCAAAAATGCAGTACTTTTAGAGGATCTGACACGTATCTATCAGCATTTTTGAAGAGTCCGAGCAACATAGGTTTGTATTGCTAACAAATAATGGGCAGAAACAAGGATGAATACCTCAACATGTTCAAGGGGCAAAGGAATTCCAACTGATTGCATTAGTTTCTGAGGCAGGGGCTTCTTACAACGGGAAAATCGGAACATATCTACCATCGAATTCTCACCATTCCCTCCATTTTTTTCTCCATTTGCCATGTGTAAATTGTAAGTTTGAAGTTTGTCAACATCCATTTCATGTATCTGAGAAGTAGCCTTTACCATCTTTTCACCGCTAAAACAGAGCTCATACCTTCAGATTAATTAATAAGTCAGGAAGTGAAGGAAAATGAAGATCACAGTAGAAGGTAAAAACTGGACAATAAATTATTAAAGATCACATATCAATCACTTTCTCAATGATATTTCTTTTCTTTTCGCTCTTACCAGAGGAAACATGCAAGGGATATAAGAGACTAAGAGAGTCGTATAGCAGATACACTTTTCCCATGGAAGGTTGGTAAAAAGAGTGAAGCCAGTGGTTACCTCTTAGAATGAGTTTCCAAGTAAAGAACTTCTCCCTTTTTTAGGCGCGTAGATGTAAAAAGTGCCTTTTTAAGACCCTTGTCAGCAACAACACTAATACTGTATTTGAGCCTGGGGAAAGAAACAAGCAACAGTAAGTAAATAGAAGCCTGGATGAAACCATAGGCAACAGCTCATCAAGCTAAAATATTGGAAAGAACCTTTCAAGGTAAATGATCCTGTAAAGTGGGCTTTGTTTTCAAGGATATCAATCAAACCACCGGCTTTGTTACTGACTCAAACCACAAGTCAGAAGATAGAGCATGACAAGTAAAACATAGCATTGCTCATCCTTGATATTCCAACTCATACTTCAAGTGCTCATTAACATATGGGGAAAAGCTCGATACAAGATTACAAAGACCATATCTACCAGGGAAATGTCCTTAAAGTCCCAAGCACCTGTGATCGAAATTAAGAAAACTAAAGGGTCCTCCAAAGAATCAATCTTACTGCTTTGGAGTAATGCTTCTTCGTCATATGGTCAGTATTTTTTTCAAGTACAGAATTAGGACAAAGGATAAGTGATGCAGAGAAGCCTTCACATATCCATTGAAGCTAATTGAAGGGAAGTCTTGAGGAGGACTTGTTGTAGATTTATCTTTAAAAGACTAGCCTCACTTGCATACAGTAACAACAATTTTGTAACCATTTAGTAACATACATCCAATATTTAAGAGAAAATAATTATACAGAAAAATTTACCTGGTTCTCCTTTCCAATAAGTTTGAAAAATATCTTCAGATAAACCACTAGAAAGTCGTGAAAACAAAAATGGTTGTTCCCCGTATATTATTTACCAAAAGTATTAAAATTGCTCCTTTTGTTTTGAACAAAGCCCAACAAAAAAATCATCATGAGAAGAAAAAAGTTTGAACAGCAAGCTGATCCAGAAATTATACCACATCAAGGGTCTATGCATAACTGCAGTTCTGTATCTAAGGAAAAGAAAAAAAAAAGCATCTATTTGACGAGCAAGCTGATCCAGAAAAACAGTACATACCAAGGCTCATTGCATAAGTTGAACTGAATTGTCACTTCACGTACAAACCTCTGTTGTCGTAGTGCATTCTACAAAGAGAGTAACCAACAGAAAAGTTGAGGGCTGAGTTAAAAGGAAAAATAGCATACGACAATACACTACAACAAAGATTAAAAGAGAAGGCATAGTTTAAATCTCCTTCTCCTTTCAGTACCTTAAGCAAAGATGCATAACAAAAAGAGGATCATCATATCACATTGATAAACCTAAAATGGAGTATCAGATATATTTTGAG
Organism: Solanum virginianum; assembly: GCA_000787875.1. Lineage (NCBI taxonomy): Eukaryota > Viridiplantae > Streptophyta > Magnoliopsida > Solanales > Solanaceae > Solanum > Solanum virginianum. The sequence continues at coordinate 10,215 of DF362047.1, forward strand.
TAGTCATTTGCAGTTCTTCATTACCATTGGATCAAGCGGAAAGTTCAAAATCCAGAGGAACTAACTCTTTACATTTTAAAATTGTTCTTGCATAGGAAGCACACTGTTACTAAATACTTGTGACAGATTGAGTGTTCCATGATGAGTCCCTTGCCCCATGCAGGCTAGTGAGAAACCTAATCTTCAACACGCAGAACTGGGTGAGCTCATTTCCTTTTTCCTAAATAGTCGCAGCATAATACAACTCACAGAAAATGTAGATAAGATGATAACATGATGAATAAAGATCGAGTATTTTCTCGAATTCAACTGTGATGTACTTGGGCTGTTTATATGATGAATCATAGAAGGCAGTGGATCACCCCGAAAGGTATAGATGTTGGAAGTTCCAAGTTTCAGAATTTATATTTATGTTATTAGTCTAAAATGTAAAGATAAAGTTACCTCAGGCAATACAGTTGAGGCAAACACATGGTCCAACAAATAAACCAAAATCCACTTTATTTTTGTTTATTCTTTTCTATCGAACTGTCTAAATGGATAGGATTGCTTCGCTTAGATGTTAGTTTGACAGCTATAGTGTAAAAAGGGGTTTAACAATAGCCTACAGATATGGAAAAGAGAAAGAGTCAGCAATAGTCTCCCCTAGATGGTTTTCAACTGATTATGCAACTTATAGAGAAAAGAGCAGCAGCATGATAAACAATTTTAGACTACCAGAGAAAGTGAGCAAAAGATTGTCTTATAACATTAACAAATGTGGAAAAAGCAGAATGAACTTCAATTTAACTGAAATAATACCGAAGCAGCAGCTCGAGTGGTCATAGTGCGCTCTACCGCCACTGGAGCTAGAGTAGGCTCCAAGGTTGAGGAATGTGTTAGGCAAGGTTCAAGATCGATGGTTCCACCTCCTTTCTGAAGGACAAGACAAATAATCACAAAGGTTATATGGGAGGTGGCACAAAGTTCCACATTGAGATAACTGCACATTCAATAGTTATACAAAGAATTTACTCGCATATATAAATCAAAAGTAACATAAATTTGTATCTAGGCAAGAATAGCTGGTAAATGCAAGTCCATCCAGAAAGTATATACAATCATCTGAAACAGAAAGTTTGGCAAAACAAAATAGTGTGTATAAACAAAGTAGGTACACTGAAAGAGACTCTCTCCAGCTACAAATTTAGAAAGAGAATTCGAAGAAGAGCCTGGATGTTGCCTCACTAGGACTCATGTGGGTCCAGTGGAAAGAAAGAAATAGAAGAGCTTTTGAGGGGAAAATGAATATCGACATTTGAGGAATAACCTCTCATTCATAGTCTCTTTTTGGTGCACCCATGAGGTTACCATTTGTATAGAAAGTTAAGAGCTGCTTGTCAGAATCATATTTTGATTAAGATTCTCTACTTTTTGGCTTATTGCTTATAAACGGGAGATCTTGCCATTACAAAACAACATACCCATTATAGTCCCACAACTGGGGTCTAGGAAGATAGAGTGTACGCGAACCTTACCCTACCTTTTCAGGTAGAGAGGTGGTTTCCGAAAGAAGAGCTCTTCCCATTATTGATAAAATTATTTCCCTTAAATTAAAAAAAGGGAACTCTTTTTGCCCTAAAACCAGAAAGCACAGAAGGGAAGGAATGAAGAATGGTAATCCACACCTTCACAACGGAGCACCGCTCAACACGATAGCTGCAGCCAACTGCAGCTCCCCAGGCACGCGATCGCACATTGTTCCTCAGAGTTGATATGTAACCTTCAAGAAATTCAACAACAAATTTAGAGTCTGACATCAGAAATGCAATGAATCTCGAT